>KV454018.1:0-12628 GCA_001661245.1 Pachysolen tannophilus NRRL Y-2460
CACTCACACCACTCACACCACTCACACCACTCACACCACTCACACCACTCACACCACTCACACCACTCACACCACTCACACCACTCACACCACTCACACCACTCACACCACTCACACCACTCACACCACTCACACCACTCACACCACTCACACCACTCACACCACTCACACCACTCACACCACTCACACCACTCACACCACTCACACCACTCACACCACTCACACCACTCACACCACTCACACCACTCACACCACTCACACCACTCACACCACTCACACCACTCACACCACTCACACCACTCACACCTCTCACACCACCCACACCTCTCACACCTCTCACACCTCTCACACCTCTCACACCTCTCACAGTCATCTCAATGTCATCTCATCTCATCAGCCATAGTAGAACCATTTTACTAAAAGATTCGCTTATATTACACTTCAAAGAACTATACTCAACTATACTCAACAGCTCTATTGGTGTCGTCTTTTATATCTAGCTTAAATATTGGTAATTAGCATGTTAACACAAAAAAATGGCTCAGCTGCAATGATATAGTTATGGAATAACATAAGATAGTCTTATAATAGCATGCATTTTTCTGATTTTGTTTTAACTTTTGCTGCATAATATCTTGGATAATATCTAACGTCAACTTCTGATCACTTTGTAATCCAAACAATTCTTAATGGTTGCGGTCTTTTAGTCTTTTACTTGTTTCAACAATTCCCCCTGAATGAGGACCATTTGAGATGAGAACCTTGTATGCAGCATTATATGCCTTTATTGGTTCAAAAATGACTTCGTCAAAATCTTCCATTCTGTGTCATTTGCTGTTGTTAAAACACAATGAATGGAGGAGAGCCTTCTACTTTGTTCTTTTCTATTTTATGATGTTACTGTGACATCAAAGCTACTTTCATTTATACGCTGCACAATACTGTAAGAAGACTATTAATGCAAGACTTGCACTCGGAGTATTACTATATTGGTTCACATTCTTGTGTATTGATTGAGGTTATCCTTAAATAAATATTTGAGTAATGTAGAACTTGAGTGATTATTTTCTAGATCCAAGTTTACTCAAAAGTTGAATATAAAAAGAGGTTTAAATCTACATCCGTCGTAATTTTTTTATATTATGACCCTTGTATCAATTCAAAAGTACATTTATTCCATAATATATATCATCAAAGTAAAAAAAAATCAGACTTTGATACCTGAACATAGAACTACACAAAGTTCGGCTTATAGAAAACACAACAGAAAATATGAAAAAATTAATTTCATTCCACAAATCTGGCTTTAGCTTTCTCTTTTAAGGCCTTACATACTTCGTCGAACTTGAAAACTTTTGTAACAACGAAATTGAGAATTGGCATCGGTAGTAATCCCAAAAAATACAGCGTCGTTGCCCCAGCACCTCTGTAAATTTGACCAGACCCAGTACCATTCAAAATGTCATTAACAACCTTCGCAGCATATTTTTTTGAGTCCATCCTTTTCTGATCACCTAAAATTTGTAGTGAGTTATTAGTGGCATCACAATAATAACGCGATGATTCCGGAAGAGATTGGAATTTTTCGAAAATTTCAGTATCAACAGCTCCTGTGGAAAAATGTAGAACCCTGACATCAAATGGTCTCATCTCTAAAGTTAATATCTTACAATAATGTTTAAGAGCTGCTTTTGATGCCCCGTAAATGGACCCCCATGGTAAAGGAACGTCAGCAGCAACTGAACCTGTAAATGCAACACAGCCCTTGGAATTAATCAATAACGGAGAAAATTCTTTAGTCATATTAACGGCAGCAAAAAAGTTCACTTCAAAACAAGATCTCATATCTTTATTAGCAATCTCAATCGCCGGACTCGTACAGCCAATTCCTGCATTGTTAAACAAAATGTCCAACTTACCATTCGTCTTACTAGCAATCAACTCTCTAACCCTGGAAACCTCCTGCGCATTTGTAACATCTAATTGAATTATCTCAATTCCATACTGCTCCAAATCAGCTAACCTATCCATACGCCTTGCACAGGCATATACTTGGATGCCACGAGAAGCTAACTCTATTGATAAGTCCTTACCAATACCTGATGATGCTCCTGTTACCAAGGCATATCTCTTTTCAACTGCTACCATATTAACTACAAATATTACTACTGGAAATAAATTTACAAAAAAATTAAACTTACTCAAGTATTCACCAGCTATTAGTCCGTAATTTATGTATCCAATAATTCCCTTATTTCCTGCTGATTTGTAAGCGCAATAATATATTACTTATTGTATACACTCCATCCGCATTTAATTTCGTACTCTTCACACTATTTACTTCCTGCTGGTATTTCTGCATCAAATACTTCTTCATTTAGATCAAAGATCAAAATTTAGATGACTATATAAATTTTTTGAAAAGAAGTAAGGAGCTAATGTTTTAAGCGAAAATATTTACTGAACTTTAATTTGAATTTTGTAATATACTTTTGATTATTTATATACAGAAAATTCAAAATTAATGTACTTTAAAGGTATCCCCGAATTTGTTTGGAAATTTTTCATTTACATTAATTTCTTATTGCTTTGAAAGTAAGATGTAGATACTTCCGTATGTCGAAACCTCTAAATCAAATGATTCATAGATCGCATTTTTCAATTTCGAAATGCAAATCAAATGGAAATCTCACATATTCTGATATTTTTCTATTTAGTTGGTTGTTTCAAAGAATATTTATATTTCGAAGATTTGTAATTTACATTTGACATTATTGTGTCCACTTACTATGGTATACCTTAAAGCAAACAATTTTTATTTGTAGAAATTAATAGAAAAAAACCAAAAATTAAACAAAAAAAAAGCAATTCAAATTTACTTAGCTATCTCTTTCAGTCTCTTCTTCTTCCTCATTATCTTCTAGATATGATTTTTTTCCCACCAAGTCTAAAAGCATTCTTGCCAAAGTTTTTCGAGATTCCATTAAAGGCCATATAATGGTAAAAGTGAATGTCACAAACAACCAAATTATTATGACAGCAACAACAAATGTAAGAAATCCTTTTGAAAACACATATGGAGCTGCTGATAGTGGAACTGGAATAATAATAGAGATAATTAAAGCTGTTACTGAACTCAAAATAATGTATTTTTTAAACTGCTTCTGTAAATACTGGTGATCAATATGAGAATCATCAACAGGTAGATCTGATTCAGATGATTCTTCTGAATCTTTTGCTTGGTATTCAATTTCATTATTTTTTACATTGCCTTCAATCTCCTTACCTGAAGTGATAGGGGTTGGCTCTGCTTCATTGTAATAAATTTCACTAGCCTCAGCTCCATTAGAATCTGAAAGGATTGTTCTGTTCCGAGTTTTGTTGAAATCAAAATTTGCTGGTTTTATCAAAGAAATTGTTATTGATAAGACTCCACCCAACACAATAGCACATACATTACCTGTGAAGGAAACCCATTCATCTGATAAATTTGAAAGAGTTATCGAGCCTAAATATTTATAGCACATCACAAGCCAAGCAACTAAAGCTAAAATCATTCCTAAGATTGATCCTGCGATCGCTCCCGTCTTGTTCAAGTTATTCCAAGTAAAAGTCAAAGCTATTGGAAACACCCCGGAGGCCGTTGATACTCCTAAAAAGTTGAATAACCATCCCATAGAAATTCCACCCGCGTGAAATGCAGAAGCTAAAGCAAAACTGAAAAGAGCCCAAAAAAAGACAAAATATTTGGCTGAGGTAACAACTTCTTCAGGTGAAGCTGATTTTCTAATATATTTCTTATAAACATCATAGGATAACAATGTTGATGCAGCAATTAGCTCACCGCTGAAAGATGAAGTCACAGATAAAAATACCATAATAATTATAAGCACAGTACCTGCTTTTCCTAAAACATAACCAGCAGTAGCAACTGCTGCTAAGCCTGCTGTAACTTCGTCTGATGATAAACTTGGAAAGTCTGAATATACCGAAAGAGCTCTAGCACCTAATCCCAACGTTGTTCCCATAGCAAAAGGGATCACAAACCAACAAATACATGCCGTGAAATAAGCAGATGATGTTCGCAATGGATTTGATGCAATTGCTCTGGACCAGTAAGCCTGATCACAATTGACCAATCCAAATCCCGTAATAATTGATTGTATAGAAAATATACCACCTCCACTGGATCTAAAAGTAAGGTAAGAGCCATGGTAGTTGTTATCAACAGGCTCTAGTTGTGAAAGAAGTTCAACCATTCTGCCTGGTGACCCAATTTTATCATCTATCCCACTAGCAAAAATTGTGAAAACAAATATAATTAACATAATTAATAGAACAAATGTATGTGTAGCATCAGAAATAAAAGTTGATCTGAGCCCACCGAAATAAACATAAATTGCAGTGGATAAAGGAATTAATAACAAAGAAGCATAAACATTCATACCAGTAGCTGCTGAGACAACGGCACTTCCTCCCAATAAAATACAAGAACTAACAATTGCATTACAAACTAGTCCACACCAAAGAAATGATAGATGACCAGCGGTTCCAAATCTAAAATATGCCATTTCAGGAAATGTAGTTACCAAGTTGGCATTGGATTTTACCTTAGCAGCTATTATACTGAAGACAGAAACTTGAATCAACCCTCCAACTGCATACCACCATCCACCAGAAATTCCTAAATTATAACTTTCTGTAGCACTTTGTAATAATGTTAAAGACCATGTCCAACTAGAAACAATTGACACTACCATCAAACCAAATGGAATGTTTCTACTAGCTGCAGAAAATTCATCTGCTTTATTAGTGTTAAGCTTGGAAAATCTATTTTGAAAAAACGTGAAAATGTTTATCAAGAATGCAAAAAAAGCACCCATCCCAATTATAATGGCATATCCAGCGCCTTGGGGTAAATTTGGTTCCATTTTTCTTTTCTTTTTATTTTTTTTTCCGTTTTTCAGGTTAGAGAATCTTCCGAAAAATACCTTCATTCAAGAGAAAGCGACATATTTAAATAATCATGTTAAAGCTGAGTTCGACAAGAAAGTAAATTAAGGCTTCTAAATACTAGTTTCCATGTGACATTCATTATTATAGCTTTGACATTCATTTTTTTCTAATCCATAACTAAGATGTAACTGTGTACCTTTTCTCAAGGTCTAGTAATTAAAAAAAAAAGTATGGCTTTTTCAAAATATGCATAATTATGCATACGCATGGTGAATAAGAAATTATGGCATCTTCAGTTAATATCAATACTGGATTACGATGAAGTAATAGTTATTTATTTCTGAAAAAAAAATTTCATTGGAATATAATCGTACTATTTTACAGCTCTCTTACCTTGGCCTAATAATATAGCACAATTGTAATATATAAATGAAACCTTGTACCTTTTATTGGCAAAAAAAATCTCACGGTAAAAATTGTAAAACTCTGCGATAATGGTTGGTAAGACGACAAATAATTGGGCTTTCATTGAATCTGAAGTGTCAAGATTGGGATTAATTAAGACACAACCGATTCCAGCTCCTAAAGATCCAAATAGTGAGATTGTGACTTTCAATGGTAGCGATGTTATTGATGAAATCGAAAACTTCAGAAAAACTTTTATACCAGAACTTGATGTAGATGAAGTTGATAAAAAGTACAATTTAAGAGAATTCAAAGAAGCTGATCCTTCAACATCTAAAATTGAACCAATTTCTTTACAAGCAATTGACTTGAGTAAGTACATTGAAGGTGCTGAAGGTTTGCAATCAAGAAAGGATTTAGCAGCTGAACTTGAAAAATCAATTTCAACTTACGGTTTCTTCAATTTGATCAATATCGGTTACCCTCTAGAGGAATTAAATAAGTTGAGATCTATAGCACAATCGTTGTTAGAGTTGCCAAATGAAGAAAAGCTCAAATATTTAGCCGGTGCTACAGAGAGAACATTAGAAAATAAGAAAGTCTCGTTAGGTGGAGAAAGAGGACTGGGTTTCAAGCCAAAAGGTTATTGGACAATGCAAAATAAAGTTCGAGATTCTATAGAACATTACAATTTTCGTGATATGTGTCAGGATAATTATTTCTTTGACAAGAACAGAAAATATCCTGAAATAGCAAAGGCTCATCTACCAGAAGTAGCTGCTTATTTTAGATATTTACATTTCAACGTCTTGAGAAAATTGCTCAATCTATGTGATTTGATTTTGGAGTTGCCGGAGGGGTATTTATGGGAGAATTATTTCAAGGTTTACAAAGATGACTTGTATAATTCTGGTTCTGGATTTGGTCGTTTTATGCATTACCTTGGCATGAGCTCTGAGGAAGAAAAAAAAACTAATAACAATTGGTTAAGAGGGCACTCAGATGGTACTGCCTTCACTTTCATTACATCTCAGCCAATATTGTCGTTGCAAATCAGAGATTATTATACTGGAGAATGGAGATATGTAGGACATAGGAAAAACTCATTGATTGTTAATATTGGTGATTCTATGGAATTCTTAACGGGAGGTTACTTCAAATCTTCAATTCATAGAGTTGTAGCACCGCCAGAAGATCAAAGAAAATTCAGAAGATTAGTTTTAATTTATTTCTGCAACTGCGCTCTTTCAACAATAATCGATCCCGAAGAAATAAACTCACCAAAGTTAAATCGTTTAGGTTACAAAAAGCCTGCTTCATGGGAAAAAATTACTTCATCTAGATGGGATGAAGAAAAAGGAAGACTTTTCGGTGATAAAGATTCTAATGACGTTTCTGGAGATGAGCCTAAAGCAGTTTTATTATTTGGCAGACTACACGAGAGATGGCACCAAAATGACAATGGCAAGCCTCCTCACATCATCGAACAAGAAGCAACCAGAGCATGAAATGTTTTATGCTCTTCATTTTAAATCTAATGTTCCCTTTTATTTTCTTTCATCGTCAAATTAGTTAAAATAAATATTATGTACCTACGTTTAAGTGAATAAATATATGAAACTATCACCTAATTTTTGTATTTCATTTGATCCTAATCTAAAACACATCATATATAGCATACATAAAAAAGTCTTAATCAAAAAAACTTATAAGTTGAAAATAAAAAATGCTAAATGCTAAATGCTAAATTCATCCAATAATCATCAAATTATAATTATTGAAGAAATTGTTGAATGTCTTCATCATCCAATGCATAATTTCCATCAAAGTTCAATATTCCGTCCATATTACTAAGGGCAGAAAAAAAATCTTTGTCATATTTCATATCCATTAGAGATGTATTTCTATCTGTATTCATTATATTCAAGCCTCCCATCAAAAATTTAGTAGGAACTGAATTAACGGTAGAAAAATCTGTAGGATTACAGAAATCCATAGATGGGACACATAAAGCTTCATCCCAGTCAAGAGGATCACCATCATCATTATGGAATTTCTTAAATACTTTTGCTGTTTTATGTATGTCAATTTGCTTAAAGCTAATCTCTAAATTGTTTAGTTCATCATAAAAATGCCTTGCTGATATTGATCCGACAGAACTCAAGTATTTCAATACTTGAATTGATCTGCTAATCCGACTAGTAATCTCCATCTTAGTCCTTTCACTGAATTTTGTAACTGTAGCAGACATTAAAATGATTACAGTGGAACTGAAACAATATTGTGCATCAAACCCCCCATATTTAGCAATTTTATCATTGTCATACAATGAGTTGATAGCAGAGTTTATCGAATAGGCCGATCTGATACAAGCTTCAGATATAGCCAAAGATGTTGGTGAAGGTACAAAATTGACATCAGATATAGCATTAATAAACACATAAAGAAACAACGACCTTGTACTCAATATTATTAATTGGTTGTAATGATTATGGAAAGAGTATATATTTCTCAAAATTTTTGAAGTACTTTTATTCTTGTAATATTGAAGTCGTAAAGTTGGATCTAAATTGTTATAACAATCTCTCAATTCGGTTAACACTTCATGAACATTCTCAACAAACGAAGTATCTCTATTATTACTTTGTTCATTGATACTATAAATTTTCTTTAAAATTAAAGAACTGATTTTTGCGATTTGGATTTGACCCAACATATATTTAGATTCTGGAAATTCTTTGTATTCACTTTCAGTAAAGAATTTTTCTGATGGCAACTCAGTATCTATATCTTCTACGGAAATCCCGTAAGGATGCCCTAACTTTGATGCAATCATTCTATCAAATATGAAAACTGTCCACCAAAGCCTTCTCCTTCTTTCCTTTTCCTTTACATCTAAATCTGAGTTATTTGATAAAGATGCTTTACGATGTAAGCCTAAAAGCATTGAAATTCTTATTGCTAAACTGGCATACATAAATGCAGAATTGACACGGTTTAGAGAATAAGAATAGTATCCGATTTGAGTTAAAGCTTCAACATATTCGACGGTCGGCTGTTCAAATTGATCTTGTAATAGGGAAATTGCATATTTGAAATAATCAATACCGGGAGAGCGACCATCAGGCATTATCTCATTTTTATATAATTCCCCTAAAGCCATCATTGCAAAAAATTGAACCATTTGAATTCTTGAAACTTCATTATTTGGAGTGTACAGTGTTCCGGGTTCATTATTCTCATATATCTTATCAATAAGTAAATTAAATGAGTCGAACATCACGAAATAATATTCAATTCCAACATAATTTTCAGCAACATAAGCCAACTCTTTTGCAGTTTTCTTATCTGGTAATATGCAATAGGTATTTATAAATGAATTATTCCAAACCAAGTCTTCATCGTCGTAATGTAAGAACTGATGAAGCTTATTGAAATTATATTGATTAAAAGTTTCAGAACCTTTATGAGTAAGAACATATTGTTGTAATTTAATGTTGAATTTTGAACATGCTGAATCACCCATATGAATAAATCGTGATTTCTGAGTAGTGTAAGGAAGCTTTTGATCAATAACTAAAGGATTACCGTCAGGATCAGTTTTCAAAGGAACAGCATTAATAGCTTCATTTTGCTTTTTAATTATCCGAGTTCTCAAAGAAGGTGATTCCGCGATATAGTTAACATTCTGGACCAATTTTTCTTCATTCAAAGCTAATTTACTTCTCAAATCTCTTAATTCTAATTCCAAATTCTCAACATAATCTTTTTTTATTGTAACATATTTTTCTTTTTTAACAACCGAATAAAAACATTCATAAGCTAGGTTTGAATTTTTACACTTATCACATGGATGTTGAAAATTGCATTTGATTTTTTTCTTGTGACAACGTTCACAAGCTTTTCTTGACCTAACCCTACGGTTTCTATTCAAACCGTTATTGTATTTTAAAGCGTCGGCTTTAATAAGTCCTTCCTCCTTATTCATCTATCTGTTGATTTATCTTTTAATCTTGTCTCTCTTAACTATATTGCAGTCTTTTTTTCTTTTCGTATTTTTGGCAGTTTTCAATTATAAATTATATTATTGATAGATAGCATCGATACATATCTAAAAAGAATTTACGATAATAAAAACAAAAGGTAGTGGAGAATCAGTCCACTTAGATAAAGAAACTGCGTTAAGATAAAGAATTAAAAGACATAAATAATTCTTGGTGATATTTTTGCATTGTTGGCGATAAAGATTTCTTACCGCCGACTGGTTGTTATTCAATTTTTGAAAAACTTTCGCTAATTGGAGTCGCAATTGAATTTCCGGCGATAATATGTACCAATCACCGATCTTCTCATGTCGAAGACTATCAATCCTGATATGAAAGATTTAGGTGCATAGGATAGCTTATCTAAAATCTGTAATGCATTGTACTTTTATATAAATACCCATCCGATGAAGATGTGTAAAATGGTTTCAAGAGAGAACAACGAGACAAGTAAATCGTTAAAGATTAAAATGAGTTTAAAAGAAGAACACCAAGTTCAAGAAATAGGAGAAGCAAAGGGGGATCCAACAGTACAAGTGGATTCATTCCCTGATGAATCGAGTTTAGATGGAATCAAGTTAGAAAATATGAGTCCTGAGGACTTGAAAAATTTTCAAATTGATCCTGAAGAAGAAGCTAAACTTACAAGAAAGTTGGATCGTTATTTGATTCCAATGTTTGCTGTTATGTATTTTCTTTCATCACTTGATAGATCAAATATTGGTAATGCTTATACTTCTGGTATGAAAGAAGATTTGGCATTAACTGCTACTCAATATTCAACTGCAGTTTCAGTATTCTACTCTACTTATTTAGTTTCTGAACTACCTGCAACTTTATTTATGAAAAAATTAAAACCACATTATTACTTAAGTTTCTTAGTTTTCTCTTGGTCAATGGTTTGTTTATTTAGTGGATTTGTTAAAAGTTATGGAAGCTTAATAGCAACTAGAGTTTTGTTAGGAACTTTTGAAGGTGGATTTTTTCCAGCTATAGTCACATATACAACAATGACTTGGAAATCAGAAGAACAAGCAAAAAGAATTTCATATTTTTTCGGTTCAGCCTCATTGTCTGGAGCATTTGGAGGTTTAATTGCAACTGGATTAACAAAAGTTACTAGTTCTACTTTTGAAGGCTGGCGTTGGTTATACGTTATTGAAGGAATCATCTCTGTATTTGCTTCTCTTTGGTTATTTTTTGGTTTACCTGATTCACCAGCAGATTTAAAATTTTTATCACCAAGAGAGAAAATGTTAATGAAAGTAAGAGCAAAGCAACGTGAACTTTATCTTGGTGATTTGGACCATATTAACTGGCAGGAAGTTAAATCAGCTGTTTTCGATATCAGAACTCACATCAGTTACTGTATTCAATTTTGTCAAGATACAATCTTATATGGTTTCAGTACATTTTTACCATCCATTTTAAAATCTGGTTTAGGTTATGATAGTATGCAAGCTCAATATCTTTCAGTTCCAGTTTATTTACTAGCAGGATTAGTATTTTTAATATCAGCATGGATCAGTGATAGATATAAGGTTAGAGGTATTGTTTTCTTTTGTTACAACTTTGTTGGAGTTGCAGGTTTTATCATCTTATTAGCTTGTGACAATGATGCTGTCAAATATTTCGCTTGTTATTTGATTACATTTTCATTATATACAGGTACTGGTTTGAACATTGCTTGGACTACAAACAACTTTTCAGGCTTCCGTCGTAATACTCTGATTGGTTTAAATCAAACTTTTGGAAATCTTTCAGGTGCAATTGTTGGTCAGGTTTATAGGTCTTCACCATACGTTTTAGGTAATTCTTTCTCATTAGGATGTATTTGCGTTTCAATGATTTTAACTGTTTCTCAACTTTTTTATTTGAGACATTTAAATCGTGAAAAAGAAGCTATCTTAAGAGGTGAAAAAGTCGATACCAAGAAAGACAGATTGGGTGACAGAGCCTTAGAATTTAAATACTGTTATTAATTTTGTTTTATTATCTTATACTTTTTGAAAAAAAAATTATTGTTATCAAAAAAAAAACTTCGTAGTAGAAACTTTGAACATCTGCATAGTACATGAGAATTAAAGCCGTAATTGTTTTCCTGGTATTAAAGGTTTGATTATGTACTAATTTTGAATTATGCATGCAAGTGTATTCTCATCAGTCATATTCTTTTATCTAACGAAAAACGATATAAACGATAACATTAATTTCGTATTTATATATACTCTATTATCTATAAATCTGTATATAATATTTATTGTATGTGACTATTGCATTTATGGTGGGTTAATGGGTAATTTATAATTCAAGTTACAATTATTACGTTAAAAGTATTATTAAATTAATAGATAATTTTTTTTACTAATGAAAATAGATACTGTTGCTAAGCAATTTCGTTTGAGTTGCCGTTCTGAAGTTCATAATACACAAACTGCTGGACAAGCAGCTGGGTATGCTCAAGCAAATTTGGTTATCTTACCTACTGAAGTAGTAAATGATTTCAAAGATTTTTGTTTTAGAAACCCTGTTCCTTGTCCATTATTGGCTTATACCGAAGGTAATCCTAATAAAGTTAATAACATTAAAGTGATCGATGATGATTATGGTAATTTTGACATAAGAACAGATTTACCAAAATATAATATCTATGAAAATGGAAAACTTATTAAGACTAAATCGAACATCTTGGAGGAATGGGATTCTGATCGATATGTTGGATTTCTCATAGGTTGTTCATTTTCATTTGAGTATGAACTAGCTAAAAATGGTTTAACCCCGAAACATATTTTATTAAACACAAATGTATCCATTTATAAGACCACACTTCTGTTAAACCCAGCAGGAGTATTTGTTAATTGTAAATATGTTGTAAGCATGAGACCTTATAAAGAAAAAGATTTAGATAAAGTGAGAGAGATAACAAGACTGTTTAAAGTAACTCATGGGGAACCAATAGACTGGGGGTTTGATGCTGTCAAAAGATTAGGTATTAATGATTTAAACTCTCCCGATTATGGAAGTTTTGTAGAAATGGAACCTGATGAAATACCTGTGTTTTGGGCGTGTGGTGTTACACCTCAATTAGCAATAGAAACTGTAGGCGAAAAAATTGATGGAATAGTTATGACTCATACTCCAGGACATATGTTGATCTTGGATATAACAGATGAAGAAGTTGTTAATTTATAGAAAAGAAAAAAATAATTTTTTTTTTTTTTTTT
>KV454018.1:12968-26008 GCA_001661245.1 Pachysolen tannophilus NRRL Y-2460
CCAGGACATATGTTGTATCTTGGATATAACAGATGAAGAAGTTGTTAATTTATTAGAAAGAAAAAATAAATTTTTTTNTTTTTTTTTTTTCCATTTTTCAATTTTTCTTCTTTTAGGGCAATAGTAGTTTCATAATCTTATTGTACAGTTCTTATCTATTAAGATTTTCGAATTAGAGGTTTAGATTGGTTGATTTAATTATTTCCCCTTTTGTATTTTTGATATATACACACGACCAAGTTGTTGATGTATATTTATACACCGACGTATATATACACTGATAAGAGTTAAATTGAATTTTTTTTCTTTTTAAGAGTTTTTCATCTTCAGCGAGGAAGTTCCTAAAGCTAATTAAAAAATCAAATTTTTTTTTAATAATAAATTTAATCAATGGGCTAGATGCTGTTTTATCCATCAATAGCCAAAATAAACCAAAACTATTTTAGGTTGTCTATGCGGGATGTTTGCATAACTATATTTACCTGAGCATTCCAAAATTTACTATTGGCGCTGCTATCTGTTTATCTGAATTTCTTTTCCTAATTAGGAATCTCCATCATTAGTACCCATATCAGTATAATAAATCAAAAATGATATATAAACGAGAATGTTCAGTAGTTCATTCATTGATTTTATCTCAATCATTAGTCTTCCTTTAGATCGCTTATTGCTGATATTATTTTTTTCAAGACAATGGAACGTTTACAACAAATTGCTTCTCAAGCCACAGGTTCTTTGAGTCCACCTCCAAGACCTGATCATCCTTTGGATCCATTATCTTCTGCTGAAATAAAAGCTGCAACTGATGTTATTAAAAACAAATATGCTGGTCATAAAATTAACTTCAATACGGTAACTTTAAGAGAACCAACAAAGAAGGCTTTCTTGGAGTGGAAAGATAAGAATGGACCACTTCCTCCACGTTTAGCATATTTTGTCATATTAGAAGACGGTGTTAGTGGTGTTCAAGAAGGTGTTATTGATTTAGGTTCATTGGCTATCACTAGCTTGAAAAACATTGTTGGTGTTCAGCCTATCTTAACCGTAGAGGACTTATGTTCTACTGAATCGGTTATCAGAAATGATCCTAAAGTCATTGAGCAATGTGTTCTTTCTGGTGTTCCAGCTAATGAAATGCACAACATTTATTGTGATCCATGGACTATTGGTTACGATGAACGTTGGGGTTCTTCAAAGAGATTACAACAGGCTTTGATGTATTATAGATCAAACGAAGATGACTCTCAATATTCCCATCCTTTGGATTTCTGTCCAATTGTCGATATGGAGAAGCAAGAAGTCATCTATATTGATATTCCTAATCGTCGTCGTAAAGTTAGCAAACATAAACATGCCAATTTCTACCCAAAGGACGTTAAGGAAAAATATGGTAAGATGAGAGATGATGCAAAACCAATTAACATCACTCAACCAGAAGGCGTCTCTTTTAAAATGGATGGCAATGTCATGAACTGGTCAAACTTTAAGTTCCACATTGGTTTCAATTATAGAGAAGGTATTGTCTTATCTGATATTTCATACAATGATCATGGTAAAGAGAGACCAATTTTCCATAGAATCTCTTTGTCAGAAATGATTGTTCCATATGGCTCACCAGATTTCCCTCATCAAAGAAAACATGCCTTAGATATTGGTGAATATGGTGCAGGTTACATGACTAATCCGTTATCTTTAGGATGTGATTGTAAAGGTGTTATTCACTACTTAAATGCATGCTTTAGTGATAGGAGCGGTGACCCAATAACTATTAAGAATGCAGTTTGTATTCATGAAGAGGATGACGGATTATTATACAAACATTCAGATTTCAGAGATTCTTTTTCTACTTCCATTGTAACTAGATCTACAAAGTTGGTAATTTCTCAAGTTTTCACTGCAGCTAATTATGAATACTGTATCTATTGGAATTTTATTCAAGATGGTACTATTAAATTAGATATTAGGTTAACGGGTATCTTAAACACTTATGTTTTAGGTGATGATGAAGATGCTGGTCCATGGGGAACTCAAGTTTACCCTAATGTTAATGCTCATAATCACCAACATATGTTTTCATTACGTATACATCCAAGATTAGATGGTGATCAAGGTAATTCAGCGGCTATGGTAGATGCTCAACCTTCACCATTCCCATTGGGATCACCTGAAAATATGTATGGTAATGGATTTTACGCAAAGAAAACTACATTCAAGACTGTCAGTGATTCTTTAACTAACTATGAATCATCTACTGGAAGATCATGGGATATTTTCAATCCTAATGTTATTCACCCATACTCTGGAAAACCTTCATCTTATAAATTGGTTTCTACCATGTGTCCACCACTCTTAGCTAAACCAGGTTCTTTAGTTTACAAAAGAGCACCTTGGGCCAGCAAAACTATTCAAGTTATTCCATATCAAGAAGATAGACTTTATCCTTCTGGGGTACATGTACCACAGTGGTCTGGTGATGGTATCAGAGGTATGAGAGAATGGATTGGAGATGGATCTGAAAAAATTGAAAATACTGATATTTTGATGTTTCATACATTCGGAATCACACATTTCCCAGCTCCAGAAGATTTCCCTGTTATGCCTGTAGAACCAATGTCATTATTGTTGAGACCAAGAAACTTTTTCCTAGAGAATCCTACATTAGATATTGTTCCATCTCATGCAACGACAACTAGTGAGGCAGTAAAAGCTGGTAATGCTCAACATAAAGCATCAGGAGATGGTGTTTCAAGATTGGCCTTTGAGAGTAGTCCAAGCTCATGTTGTAGCAGAAAATAAATAGATTAAATACGTTTGATTTGTGATTAGCTTAATTTTAATTCTTATTTTTATTTTTTATTTTTTTTTTTTTTGTGATATAAAATCTCTTGAATGAGTAATGTTTATTTGTTTATTTTCCTTCCTTCTAGTTTTATATATATTTTTTTTTATCTTTTTTTTTCAACCATTCTATAGCTTTGGAATAAAATCATAATATTCGTTTTAAAAAAAAGGACAAAAAGGAAATAGTTTAATAAAAAAAAAAATAAAAGAAGGTTTATTTAGATTTTTTCAATAAATTGATCAACGTAGTACCAATAATTCTCTTGTACTATTGTATCATTATGAAACCCATTTGGAAATTCCTTAAATGTTTTGTCTAGAGACTTTGACAACTTAAACAATTCCTTCATATGAATAGGTGGAACAATTTCATCTTTCAGTCCACTTAAAAATAATATTGGTATATTGGATGGGATTTCAGGAATCAAGTTTTCAGAATTCCATTTTTCATGACATAAAAATGAAACATATTTTAAATATGGGAACAAATAAGGTATTAGTTTTGTTATACTTAAAAATGTATTTTCTAATATGATTCCACCTATTAAATTTGGATGAGAAGATGCAATATAAATAGCAACAGCTCCTCCTAATGAACGTCCATGTAAAATTATTTTTGAATTTGATATTTGATTATCTTTCATTATCCATTCACAAACAGATTCAGCATCTATTTTTAAACCTGCTTCTGAAGGAGTACCAGTAGATTTACCATATCCTCTATAAGAATATATAATAACATTACATTTCATATTAACATAAAATAATTGAGCAATTGGTAAAGAATGACCCATATTACCAGCATTTGGGCATAACATTAAAACTGTCTTATTAGAATAATCAATTTTACTTGAATCATTTCTTATTACAAACATCTTTATAGTTTCATTATCTCGAGTCACAACATCTATATGTTCATAGTTATCCATGCCATAAACGTCCGGAGTATCAACTTTCCCATGACCATCAGCAATATAAGCTGGATAAACTAGCTTTGATTGGAACCAATATAAGCTACCTAGTCCCAAGACTGCAGCAGAACCTAATAAAGTAGACACGGTTTTAGTTAATTTAAAAAATGTATTTATAATTGAAGACCGACTATCAGAAACACTAGAAAAAGAGGTAAAATCCATAATCTTAATACCCTATCAAATTATTCAATAAATTGTTTAAAATTAATATTTATCGAACTTTGTATTTTTAAAGGGGAATTTTTCTTTTTTTATTAAAAGAATACACAAAATGCAAGTCAAAAAAGTATTTAATAGAAAACATTACTACACGACGTATCACATTCATTTATAATTTAATTCATTAATAATAATAATATATATATACATAAAAGATATACCTATTAAGGTTCACCGGGAGGTTTCTATTGATGCTGGTTTCTATCTTAAGATACTAATTTTAAACCTAGTACCAAGTTTTTTGCTCTTTTTCTTTTCTTTCTAATCTTCTCTTATATTTATTACCTCTAGCTTCAATAATAATTTCATCAGCTCTTGCCACAGCTTCAGCAATTTTCTGTTTACGAGATTCATAAGTTCTTTCCCATTTATGTCCCTTAGGGTTAACTGCACCTTTCAAAGGTTTCAGATTATTATATCTTTCTTCATAAAAAACTTTTCCATTATTTAATTTAGGTAACAAATCTGCAACCCCAAATTTGTACGCCAACTTAAAGAGATCAGATTGCCTTCTCATAGAATATATCGGATCATGAATAGCATTTGTAACAGGGTGCTTATTTGGTAAAAATGGATTTGCATCATCTGCCGTCGTTAGTGTAGTTTCTGTAGCATATTGTTTAAAAGGTATAGGTGGGTATTGCGTGAAAAAATCAACTAATTTCTTAGGCAATTTCTTGAATGCCTGTTGTGCACTAAGTGACATGATAATTATTCAACTATTGATGCTCTCAAATATAAATATATTGAATCACTAAATAGAAAAAAAAAGAAAGAAAAAGAGTTATCAAATCCTATAAAACTATCGTTGAATTTCCTAGATTTTCCTCCCATAATTAATTATGTCCTGAAAAAAAAAAAAAAAGTAGAAAAAAAAAAAATTCAACTAAAAATGGCAGATTTTTTAATTTCTTTAACGTGTCACTAATAAATAGTAGTGCTCAGTATTTCATTTATCCTAATTAGGAATTTTTTTAATTTTTTCGGTTTTTTTCGCTGTGACTCAATAATACCATATAAAATGAGGTGAAAAAAAGTTAAGAAAAACTATGGGCTACAGCTAGATAACTAGTAAAGATAGTTAAACAATACAATACAAATTTTTAGTTATTTTAGTTATTTTAATTGAGTTTGAAATAATTTTGATAATTTTTCATTTATATTGTTTTAAATTATCATTTTGTATAATTTTTTTTTTTTCTTTCTCAAAACTAAAAGATTGTTATGTTTTGTGCAAATTTAAGTAAAAAATGTATTAGCCGTAATATCAGGTGTAATAACTTGATTTCACAAAGGCTGTTTTCATTGACTTCTAAGGTATTAAATGTGAGTATTAATTAAGATATGATGATTATGATGAGTTAAGAACTTTTTTTTTTTCTTTTTACTAACGTTATAACTTGAAAATTCAAAAATTGATGAGACAAAGACCAAGACAACTGATTTTATTGATGGAATACTGCCTTATACAGTCACTACATATTCGAGACCAGATATTGTATTTGAAAAAGGTCAAGGTAGTTATATGTGGGATCTTGAAGGAAATAAATATCTTGATTTTACTGCAGGAATTGCTGTAACTGCATTGGGGCATTCACATCCTGAAATTGCAAAAATTATGTTTGAACAGGCAAATACATTAGTTCATTCTTCAAATTTATATCATAATTTATGGACTGGTGAATTATCAAAACAATTGGTAAAGGCAACAAAAGAAACTGGTGGTATGTTTAATGCTTCAAGAGTCTTTTTAGGTAATTCTGGAACTGAAGCAAATGAAGCTGCTTTGAAATTTGCAAGAAAATATGGTAAATCTATTGATGAAAAAAAGACTAAATTTATTACTTTTGAAACTTCATTTCATGGTAGATCTCTTGGTTCATTATCAGTCACACCAAATCCAAAATATCAAAAACCTTTTAGCCCATTAATTGCAGGTGTATCTGTTGCAAAACCTAATGATATTAAATCTGTTGAAGCATTAATAGATCAAGATACATGTGGTGTAATTATTGAACCAGTTCAAGGTGAAGGAGGTGTTAGACCAATGGATACAAAATTTTTAATTGAATTGAAAAAATTATGTCAAGAAAATAAAGCTTTATTAATTTATGATGAAATTCAATGTGGTTTAGGTAGATCTGGTAATTTATGGTCACATTCTAAATTACCAAAAGAAGCTCATCCAGATATCTTAACAATGGCAAAAGCTTTAGGTAATGGTTTCCCAATTTCAGCAACAATGATAACTGAACAAGTTGAATCAGTTTTAAAAGTTGGTGATCACGGTACTACTTATGGTGGTAACCCATTGGGTGCAAGAATAGGTACTTATGTTTTATCCAAGATAGCAAATAAAGAATTTTTAGATTCTGTTCAAAGAAAATCAGAATTATTTAAAATTAAATTAAACGAATTAAAAGAAAAATTTCCTTCAAAAATAAATGAAGTTAGAGGTGAAGGTTTATTGCTTGGTTTGGAATTTACTGAAGATCCCTCCCCTGTTGTAAAGAAAGCATTGGAAAATAAATTATTAATCATCACAGCTGGTGGTAATGTCATTAGATTTGTTCCTGCTTTAAACATCTCTGATGATACTATTATTGAAGGTTTAAAGATTTTAGAAAAAAGTTTGGAAGAAATTTTCTCAAAGTAAAAAAAACAAATAATAAACTATTAAACTAAACACTTTATAGATTTGCTTATTTTAATCACTTCATATGTTGGCTTTCATTTCGACTATTTTTTTTTTTCACTTTTTTCATTTTTTTAATTTTTTTTCAAGTTTCTTGTTTTTGCTGTTGACTCGTCTTATCTCTGTATAAATAATTATGACAGTCATTTTATATTTTCAATTATTATTTTTGAATCAAATATTTATTAAAAAGTATTTTGTAGATCAAATCTGATCAGTGGAAAAAAAAATAAAAAAAAAAAAACAAATGAACCGAATATGCTTGAAGTCTTTAGAAAAAAAACTAGTTGTATTAATTATTCTCAACAAAAAAATCAAAGTCATTAAACCAAAATTGAAAGTACATACACCTTCTTCGAAAAAAAAAAATAAATATGAGAATTATCCATTAAGATTTTAATCAAAGTATAAAATAAATAAGAAAGCTAAATTCCTTGAAGGTTAATTATGCCTGCAAAATAAAAACCTGTAATAACAACAATGTAAATTAGAATTAAAATAAATCCTTTGAAATAATTCGATTTGCCTTCTGCATAAATGTAAGTAAATAAGAAAACAGAAATGACTGATGCAATAACATCCCATCTTGGGAAGATCAATGTAAACATTGAGTCTGTAGAATCTTTTTGGGTCTTCAACGTTGTAAACATTGAATATAAAACCAAAGTCGGAGTTTGTAACAAGCATACCTGTAGGGCATATGCTGATCCAATTTCCATGGATAAGGCAACATTACCATGCATTGCAAACGATATAGCATTAACAAACTCAGTGGTATTTGGAACCAAAGCAAAAACTGTCAAGCCTAAAAATTTAGGGTTTATTGGAAATTTAGTTAAAACAACATCTACTGTATCAACCAAAATTTCAGCAATTACGGCATAAAACCATGTTGCACTTAACAAAATGATAGCAGATTTGGTTCTAGACCAGTTCGGTGAATCATGTCCATTAGCTAAAGGCTCCTCTTCCTTGTGAATATGCTGTGAATCATTCATCAAAAGATGTTGCTGTTGCTGTTGCTGTTGTTGTTGCTGCTGCTGCTGTTGCTGAGACTCCGGGTTGGCAGCCTTACGTAAGTTTGGAACAGTTTGTTTTTTATTTATATAATCACTAACATTTACAGATCTCAAACTTGGAGACAGTCCATCCGAAATTGTAGTACTATAACCAACAGCTGGATTGCCCTGCTCAATTAACTTCGGTTTCTCCGATACTGTTGGGGTAGTCCATATAAGGGCAGCATGTGTTCTCAAAGTAAACCACAACCCTATGATATACGCCAGAAATAAACTGAGAGCGCAAATAATTGAAAACGGCTTCAAAAAATCGGTATATAACTTGTCAATAACCAAAGGTGGTTGGAAAAAATGGCATCTCTGACAAGATGGAGATTTTGCTTTAGATTGCATATAAAAATCGTCATTCAGAGAATCGCAATCAAAACATTCTATTTGATATTGTCCGTAAATTTGATGAAATAAAGTAGGTGAAAACATAACAACGACAGCAAATAATAACATTGTACAAGAAACTCCTGCAGATTTTGGGTTATAACGTTGAGTCTTTCTCTTTAACGCACCACCGCACATTGATAACCCTGGTAATAAAAGTACACCTGCTAATATTGATCCAATCATTGCACCTTCAACCAATGTGCCTTCACCTTGGTTTAAAGCCACACAGTATAAAAAAACTTCAACTATTGTAGAGAAAAAAGCATTTATAACTGCAGCAACACCCATTGAGGTTTGTGCACTAATGGATGCAACAGCCTGACCAATGAAATAAGCCAATGGAATTACAGAGATAAGACACATAAAGAAAATAAGTGATGAGTCTGTGATAAATATCTTTAGCCCCAAATATTCTTTGATAAAATAAAAATCAAAAATAACAAAAAGCACCAAAAACAATAGGTTTATGAAAAAGATATTAGTACCATCAACAGTATATTTGTAATAATGAGTACCAAAAGATCTATAAGTGCATAACAAGATAGATTCGTTCAGATGAGGACGTTGCTGTCTCTTGGCACTATATTCGCGTTCCACTTGGAAAGACAATCCTAAAGGATGTCTTCTTAAATGTGAGCATAAAGCAGAGTTTAATTTGGCCATTGGAATTGTGAATACAAATATCCAAGCTGTGAAAATAACGAGAAACATTACTGGTTGCAATATTAAATAGTAGTACAAGTAAAATGCTACTCTTCCAATATTCCAGCTACCTCTACCAAAATATCTTACTTTAAAACCACCTTCCTCATCATCAGAAATATTTCTATCAATTGATCCATTTCCATCATTATCCACAGATGCATAATTTGAACTAGATATTGAATTCAACAAGGGTCTGGATTCATGATGAGAACTAGATTTTGGCCTGGGCCTAGGAGCATAAAATAATCTACCTTCGTCCTCTGATCTCCAACGCTGATATTCAGAAACAGATCTTCCTTCTCCAATATCTTCACGTATATAATTCAGATCCTTATATAATAAAACAATTTTACCAAATGGATTTAAACAGTAGAATCCAAAATTATATAGCAATTTTGTATATTTAAAAGAATCATTTTGTTTCAAATTTTGGAAAGATGCACCTGAACTAAGAATTATGCAAAAAACTGTACCAACCATACAAATTAACCATAAAAAGAGACCACATGTTAAAATCCATATTAAATTTCCTATTTTTATTGCTAAAGAAAGATGTCTTATATTTTTAGTGATTGTTTCATGAATATCTGCTTCAGCATCTCTTTGGACCGATCTTTCTTTTTTATATAATGCTGGTTTCCAAATTTTAATACCAAAAGGATGAGTTTCATTAATTGCATCTTGTCTTTCTCTTAATGTGAAGCTTTCAACAGAGGAAAGGGATTCATTATCATTTTCACCTTCATCATTGTTCTCATTATTTTCATTTTCAGTATCTTCTGTTTCAGCACTTTTAATGCTTTTAATAGTATGTATATCAGCATCAGCTTCTCTTTCTTCTAATTCTCTTAAATCATGAGATGCTTGTAATAATTTCTGTTCAATTGCATTCTCTAATTCTGCTATTTCTGCATGATTTAAATTATTATTCATATCATCATTTCCTTCTCTAATATCATTTTTAATAATACTATTATTATTATTTTCAAAAGATTTTGGAATACTTTTAAATTTTGAATTTTTTAAATTTGAAATTTGAGATAAATTATCTGATGATTCAATTATTGGAGTTGATTTTTGTGATACTTGATGTCTCTTATTAAACTTATATCTCAATGCATCATTAAATCCTTCAAAATATTCTCTATTCATATCTTCTTCAATTTCATTTTCATCATCATCTACACTAAATATATATTTAGAGTTAAGTTGTTTATGAGCTCTAGCCTTTTTCGATAATGAAGGATCAGGAGACATCGAAGGATTATTCGAAGATTGTGTCAAGTTAACATTAGATGCCAGTTTCGGATTAAGTAAGACATATTGCTTATGATGAGATTGTGAAGTTGGTGCTTGTGATGATGTTAAGGTATTAAGTGGTGAATTTGGTGAAACATTTTGAAGAAGCTTTCTTTGAGACTTAAGCGATCCAGTAGAAGTTAAAACAGGCCTAGTTGGATTCAATTGATTAGACGCCGATTGTTGCTGACACTGATGATCTTTTGTAGTATTTGAAAAATCTTCATTACTATAATTTGTTGTAGCCCTATTATCATCATTTATGATTCCATTATTATTATTTGATGTATCTTCGGTCTGCTCACCTATTGGATCCGTCATTTCATAAATAAATACAAATTCAGCCAATGTCTTTATACAAATTATTAGCAAAAACCGCGATACTCCTTTACTTCAACTTTTAACTTTTACTAATACTATCTTTTAAGAGTCTAGTTCTTCATTATTTACATTCATTTAAAAATCATTAACATTCTGTCTTGTCTCATAATAGTAATAATAATAATAATAAAACAAAATAATAATAATTTCCACGACTTTTCATTTACACACTTCAAAATACACGTTCCTAACCATTTTCATTCAAGTATTTATCAAATCAACTAATTGTCTCAAGTGTTTTAAATCATGAATCTCAAACTACATTTAGAAGAATAAGAGAGTAAGAAATTTTGTATTGAAAGGTTTTTTTATTTTGAAAGAAGAATAGTTTTTTTTTTTAAGATCAAAAAAAAAAAAAAATATGACAACTCTTTGTTTTTCCTTTACTTTAATATAATATATTATTAATCTGTACTCTTTCTTGAAAAGGATATAATGAACTTAAACTCAAAATTCAAAAAAAAAACAAAACAAAAATATGGATGAAAGAATTTTTTTATCAGTTGAAAAAAAAAAAAAAGAAAAAGAGAAAGAGAGAGTAAAAAAAAAAAAAATAAGAAAAAAAAGGGGAAAATAAAATAAGTTAAAAAAAAAAAATGGAAATGGAAATGGAAATGAAAAAAACGAATAATAATAATAATAATAATAAAAATTCAAGCTTATCTTATACTTTGTCTAAGTTTTGTAAAACTATGCAACAATTTTAACAGTAGCGTATGTTCTAACAGTACCAACTGTTCCTGAAATCGTGCCTAATCCAATAGAACCAGTTGAAGGAGATGCAACAGTTGACCAAAATTTTGAAAATTTCTGAGTGTACAAAGACTCAACAGTTGCAACACCACCATCTGACATAGTTGTAGTGACCCAAACAGTTGTACCAGAAGAAGAACTTGAAGAAGAAGAGGAGGTTACTGATGATGTTGAATCTGTTGTGTCTGTTGATGATGAGCTTGTTGTTGTAGTTGTAGGTGTTGTTGTTGTTGTAGGTGTTGTTGTTGTAGTTGGTGTAGTTGTAGTTGTTGGTGTTGTTGTAGTTGGTGTAGTTGTAGTTGTTGGTGTTGTAGTAGTTGGTGTCGTTGTAGTTGTTGGAGTTGTTGTAGTTGGTGTAGTTGTAGTTGTTGGAGTTGTAGTAGTTGTTGGAGTTGTAGTTGTATCGTCAGCAAAGACAAACACAAGCCACGAAAGAAGCAATATTAAATTTGTAAATTTCATCTTTAACCAATATTCTTGAAATGAAAACTATAGTGAAAATAATTTTGTCTTGTTTTTATCCTATTTCTTCTATTATATTCAAAATAAGCAGTATGAGCTATCCTTTTTTTTTTTTTTTTTTCGTAGGGTGTTTGATATTATTCCAAGGATAATGTTTGAAAATAATATGAAAAAAAAGAAAAAATTAAAAATTTAAAAAAATTTCTAGTAAAAAAATAAAAACAAAGCGAAAGAACAAGAAATAAAATTCAAATATATATATATAATATAATATGATATAATATATATATATATGTATATAAATATTCCACTAAAAGAAAGACAAAGCTAACTGCAAATATAAAAATATAAAAGGTAATATACAGTATCTAAAAACGAAAAAATCGTATACCCAACTATTACCAATATAAAAATGAATTTATATTAATATTTGATTAAAAGAATATTTTATTTATTATTATAAAAAAATAAAAATAAATATAAACTGGTTTAGAAAAAGAAAAGCATATATATTTTAATAAAAAAAAAATTTACTATAATTACTTTTGTTATGTGTTTACATCACAGCCTTAAACTGCGGTTCCTTTTTTTTAATCTTTTTTTTTTTTTGAACAAAAAAAATGATTTGGCGATTTTGAAGTACACGACCTGACTAAGGTTACGGAAATCTCCTTATTAGGAAGGATAACGCCGGAAAAGGATAATTTAATAAAGAATTTTTATTTAAATCATATAAAATAAAGTTGTTAATAGTATAGTAGTAATAATAAAAATATATACTATTATTTTTTTGAAGTTTTTAATTTTTTTAATTTTTTAGTATACCAATCAGTTTACAATAAGATATCAATAATAAAAATGAGATTTTAATTTGAATAATTATTTAAATCAAGACAGGGCTTATCTGCTTGTTTATGATATTCTCCCTTGGTCGTACACTTTCTATCCCTAAAAAAAAAAAAAAAAAAAAAAAAAAAAAAAAATAATAACTAAGGATTGAGAATCAGGTCTCCCTTCTAGCTTTTTTCTAGGATCCAAAAAATTGGATCCAAATTTGGATCCAATCTGCCTCCATTTTTGGATCCAACTTTTTGGATCCAAAAAGTTGGATCCCTTATCTTCTTTCTATTATCATAACAACAATTACAACTATAACTACAAATAATACTAGTTAAAATCAACTTATTTTACTTAATGCTCTGATTTACTTCAAATATGGTATCAAATGTACTCGCGTAAAATTTTTTTTTTTTC
>KV454018.1:26338-51897 GCA_001661245.1 Pachysolen tannophilus NRRL Y-2460
AAAAAAAAAAAAAAAAAAAAATAATAACTAAGGATTGAGAATCAGGTCTCCCTTCTAGCTTTTTTCTAGGATCCAAAAAATTGGATCCAAATTTGGATCCAATCTGCCTCCATTTTTGGATCCAACTTTTTGGATCCAAAAAGTTGGATCCCTTATCTTCTTTCTATTATCATAACAACAATTACAACTATAACTACAAATAATACTAGTTAAAATCAACTTATTTTACTTAATGCTCTGATTTACTTCAAATATGGTATCAAATGTACTCGCGAAAATTTTTTTTTTTTCTTTTTCAATTTTTTTTTTTGTTAATAATTTAATTTACTTTGTCGAGAAGATCTCTTTTGTGGTATTTAATTAAAACAAAGTAATTAGTAGTATATAGATTAGTTAAATTATAAACGATCTATCTGCATTTTTATTTCAGTCTCTAAGGTTTAAGGTATTTATTTGTTAAAGGGATACACTGAAATTACTTTAATTTATTAAAATAAAATAAAATAAAAAAAAAAAAGAAATTCTTGTTCTTTTTTTTTTTTTTTAAAATAACTCTCATTAAATTTTTTTTTATATTTTTAATTTAAAAAATCTTTTTTTTTTTTTTTTTGAGCAATGAGTACAGAAGAAATAACTAAAAAAGCAAATGAATTGTCATTAGAAAAAACAGCTTTAACATCTGCAGAGGAATTGGCTGTCAAACACCCTTTGAATAGCAAATGGACATTGTGGTATACAAAACCTCCGGTAGATAAATCTGAAAGTTGGTCAGATTTATTAAGACCAGTTATAACATTTGATACTGTTGAAGAATTTTGGGCAATTTATAATTCAATTCCAAAAGCTTCAGAATTACCAGTTAAATCGGATTATCATTTATTTAAAGAAGGTATTAAACCTGAATGGGAAGATGAATTAAATTCAAAAGGTGGTAAATGGTCTTTTCAATTTAAAAAACCAGATGATATTAATGATTTATGGACAAGATCTTTATTAAGTGTTATTGGTGAAACTATTGAAGAAGATGATTCAGATGAAGTCAATGGAATTGTTTTAAATATTAGAAAAGGATTTATTAGAATCGGATTATGGACAAGAACTTGTGATGAAAATACTTTATTACCAATTGGTGAAAAATTGAAAAAAGTTTTAAAATTAACTGATGATATGAAATTAGAATTTGCAAGTCATCAAGCTTCAAATATTAGAGGATCAAAACCTTTGTTAACCGTTTAGGAGTAACTAATTTTTTTTTAAAAAAAAAAAAGAAATACTCCCCCCTCCCCTTCCCACTCTTCTTGCATCTATAACAATATATTATAAGGAAAGGTTGAAAGTTGGAATGTTTAAAAATGATTCAAATAAAATTGAAAAAAAAAAAAATAAAAAAATAATAATGAAAAACATTTTACTTTTTTATTTGGCTCAAAAAAAAAAAAATGTTCTAACCACAATAATAACACGAAATAGAATACTTTTCAAGTTTAATTTAATTTTCTTTTTTTCTTATTCTTTTCCTTTTTTTTTTTTTTTTAACAAGTTGTTTCTATTTCTTTGTCTTTTACATTGTTGTTTATTTTTTGATATAATTTTGTATAATTCAGGTTTTTTTTTCTTTTTTTTTTTTTTTGGTTATTGTTTCATAGCTTAAACATATATACTTATCTAACTTTACTACTTAATTGAAACTACAGGATTGAAAAAAAAAAAAAAGGTGTTCTACTCAACTCATATGTTACCATTACAAGTAAAATTTAAGTGAAAAACTCTTTTATTTATTTTTTTTAGTAGTACATAATATATATCTTATATCTATAATTTATTAAAATGCTCTCAGTTGACCTCTTCCTCTTCCTCTTGTACCTAATCTTCCACCTCTTGAACCTAAACCTCCTCTATTACTTCCAGTCATAGTCTTGGCAACTGGTTTAGAACTAATCTTTGGTTTACTTAAAGAATCTGTAAGCATACTATCTAAATTCAAATTATCAGGTAAAATAATTAATCTAATATTATTTCCTCTTATATTTAAAAAATCTAAGCTTACTGGATTTCTATTTCTTATTGTCATAGTCACCAGTTTTAAATTAATGTTCATTGATGGAGATACTGATATCACCGATCCTTTTATTAATGTTCCATTTTTCAATTCTATTTGAACAGTTTCCGAAGTCAATTTCATCAAAAAATGAACCAACTTCATCCTTCACTATGATTAATCTCTCTCTGTGTATAATATAATAACAAATTATAATTATAATACTAAAAAAAAGTAAAAAATAAGATTACAATACTTTTATAATTTTTCAAATTCTTCCAATTCTTCCAATTACTACCATAAATATATCACAAGTAATCCTATTATATATATTCCATTATAAAAAAAATATTAAAATAAAAAAAAAAATAAGAAAAAAACTTCAACTATAGTTTTAGTATATAAATACACACCATTTGTTTCTGATAATACAAATTATTATCAATATTAAGTAAAGAGATTATAAGTATATCTTTAATAAAGGGAAATTAAACCCCAGTAGGCATAAGAATGATCAAAGAAAAAAAAAAATTTTTTTTAAGGAGATTCCTGTTTACCTCAAATAACAAAAGGAACAAGTACTTTTCTATTTTTTGGGTATTGAGGAAACCTTTTTTTCAAATCATTATGTTTTTTAACAGCCCAAAAATACATTTGAGTTGTTGATATGATTAAAAATAAAAAACTCGACCAATTACCATTTAAGAGAGCATAACTGAAAAACAGAAGAATTTCACAAAGATAGTTTGGACAAGTAACATAATTGAATAAAAATCCTTCAGGAATTTTACGATCTTTAGAACCATCATTCCGTAAATCAGCTAAAATTTTATGACATTGAAAATTTGACAATTCGGCAATTAACCATAAAAATACTATTGCAATGATTTGATTGTTTGATCTTTCAGAAACGTGGAAAATATAACTCCAAATACCACCTTTTTCTCTAAGTCTATCCGGAGAATATACTGTACCTGCAATTAAAACACCACTTAAGAAATAATAATGGAAACAATTTTTAAATAAATTGAATAATGGCATTGTTGAATTACCGAAAACGTGAATAAAAAAAGTTTCATATTCTCTTTTCATAAAATGTAACATAATTAAGATATAAGAAAGTAATGAAACTAAATTAAAACGTTCAGGTGGGAAAATCACAAAATAAAAAATTGGATGAATAATTAATGGTCCAAGATATTCAAGAAAAAATACTAATTTCCAACTAATTTGAGGACCTAAATCTTTAGCATATACAATTGTTGCTTCTTTCTCATTTAAACATACCAAATTATTTTGTTGAACCGTTTTATCATTTTGTAACACAATTTGTTTAGGTCTCTTGGTAGATTCATCATCTTCTGATGAAACTGTTAATCTCACTCTATTTGGATTAATATTATTATTGACTTTAGCATACTCATTGATAATGTCCTGTATAATCGTATTTGGAGTTGTATTAACTTTGATTTCACGCAAGTTTTTCGATCTTGGCTTTACATGTAACATAGTCATTTTAACTCAATTTTGACTAAATTTTGACTCAATTTCAACAATTGACAATTGACTTATATAGATCAACCGAAAAATAACTTTTTTCAAATATTAAATTGATTTAAAACGAAAAAAAAAATAAAAATAAAAATAAAAAAAAATTAGCAGCAAAAATAAGAAGACCCCAAAGCGAAAACGAAGGCAAGAAAAGAGAAAAGAGAAAAAAAAGGAAAAAATAAAATTAAAAAAAAAAAAAATCTTTTTTTTTGGACGAGATCGGAATCGAACCAATGACCTTCTGCTTGCAAGGCAGACGCGCTACCAACTACGCCACACGCCCTAATAAGATGTTTAGACAGGTACCGAGCATAACTATTTTGGTAAATCAGCAGTAGTATCTCATCTATGATATAATTATCTTTTTTATTACATTTGAGTGATAATCCTGATTGTAATTTGTAATGGTTTTCGAAATAACTCAAGTTCAAGTTTTCCATGTTTCTGGGTTTTGCTCTTCCAATAGGTACAACGTTTCTTTATTTTTTTTTTTTTTTGTTGTTGAAAAACTTAAAGAGGATAAATAATTTTAACTGCTCAATTGTCGTATGTAGTTAGTTAGTTATGAAGCAGCTTTACAGCTACTAATACTTCATTGATGACTTTTTTTTTTTTTTTTTTTTTTTTTGAATTTGTAAGTGAAGGACAAAACAAATGCATTTTTCTATATATAAATGGCAATAGAAAAGGTCAATGCTTTATAATTAGAAAGTCAATTGATATTTTTGAGTAAGTTTCTGGGTGGTGCAAGCTACACCACCTACACCACCTACACCACGCACACCACTGATAGATAAAAAGTTTTCCTTTTTAGGCGCAATTGCTTAGACTATGCACTACCAAAAAGTTGATTCTATATGAAAAGTTGCAAAAAATGTTTTTTTGTTTTTTCCTATTTGAATACAACTTTGTAAGAGGAATCTCTTGACGAATTTGATAGTTTTAAAGTGCGACAACGAATCAATCTTAGCTTAGGATCATTATAGAGAATGTCATATAGTCAAGAAATATTAGTTAACAAGTTTAGATCACTTGATGAAACTCAGGCGACAATAATTTCGATATCAGAATGGGTTTTATTTCACCAAAAATCTTCTTTGCAATCGGTTAAGACTTGGTCAAATTATATCAGTTCTCCAAAAACTTCACCAAGACAAAAATTACCATTATTTTATCTATGCAATGAAGTGATACAAAAATCGAAAGCTACTAGGAAGTTTGAGTTTTTAAAACATTTTGGAGATGCCTTGCCGGGTGTATTGAGCAAGATCTATCCGACATTGGATCCTACTGTTCAAAATAAATTTAAAAGAGTGATTGATATATGGAAGGACAGAGCAATATTTAATGAATCTGTTTTAAAAAATTTATATAAATCAATCGATTCTAGTAGCGGAAATGTCAGCAAATCTGATCGTTTTAATAATAGTATTCCTGATATGGCACCTGAATTGTTACCTTTATCTAATGATTTTAACAAGATATCACAATTGAAATCAATTATATCGGCTGATAGTTTAAAATTTGAAAATATTTATAATGAATTGTTTGAAAATGAATATAATTTACCTGCTCCAGATATTTATTTGCAAAAATTATCAACTTTACAAAAATTGGATGATAAGTTGAATTTAAGTTTTAAAAATTATGTAGATATAAGGTTAAATTTAATCAATGAATTGAGTAAAATAATTGATATTCAAAAAGGTTTAATCAACAATGATAAATCAAAAATGGAGTCCATGTCAAGTAAGAGAAAACAAATTAATGAAAAGAAAGCCGAGTTAGAGGAATATATACATACTGCTGATGACGATAGAAATGAAGATGGAGAAGATGAAGACGATGAGGAAGTGGCTCCGGGTTATGATAATTCTGAAAACGATAGCGAGGATGATAAAGATGAACCCGCTTTGAAAAAACAAAAAACAGAAGATAAAGAAGAAATAATATCGAAAACTGAAAATAAAATAGATGAAGGAATATCTTCTGATGAAAATAATAAAGTTGATAACGAGAATATTCAAAAAGAAGAATTCGATGAAGATGATGAAAATAACGAATATGAACCGCTGTATAACTCTTCTGATAATGTAAGTAAGACTAAAGTTATAAATCCTGATCTAGCTAATTTGTTATCGAAATTATCTCAATGAAGAATGTATTTTTAATTCGGGATTTCGGGATTAGATAAAATGTGTACAATATGCTTTATTAAATGTCAAATACTATAAATAATCAAAACTTTCATTATATTTTTAAATATAGATTAAGTATATACAACCAGAAAAAAACAAAAAATAAGGAAAGCGGTTAGTAAAGTCCGGTTTTTCTATCTTCATAATAAACCTAATTTTTCCATTCTAATCTTAACAGCATTTCTGTGGCCATCCAAACCTTCTACCGCAGCAAGACACATAACTGCTTTACCAATACTCTTCAATCCCTCAGGTGTAACATCTTGAGAGGTAATGAATTTTTGGAAAGTAGCAGTGTTAACTCCAGAATATTGTCTGGCATAACCATATGTTGGTAAAGTATGGTTAGTACCCGATGAGTAATCACCACATGATTCTGGAGAGTAGGCTCCAACAAATACACTTCCTGCATTGTCAACTTTGGAAACGTAAGATTTAGCATTTTCGATTTGTAAAATCAAATGTTCAGGAGCATATTTATTTGATAATTCCAAAGCTTGCTCATAAGAATCAACCAACAAAGTTGTAGAATGTGAAATACATTTTCTAACAATATCAACTCTTGGTAAAGCCATAGCTTGTTCATGAACTGCATTATCGACAGCATCTAACTCCTTTTCAGTCATATTGACTGCTATGAAAATAACTTGTGAGTCGACCCCGTGTTCAGCTTGAGATAAAAGATCACTAGCAATGAAATCTGGATCAGCCTTACCATCACCAATAACCAAGACTTCTGATGGGCCTGCAGGCATATCAATTGAACATAACGCTGTAGTATCATTTTGAATGTACATTTTAGCTGCAGTGACAAATTGATTACCAGGACCCAATATCTTGTCACATTTAGGCACTGACTCTGTACCATATGCCATTGCAGCAACGGCTTGAGCTCCACCTGCTAATACAATACATTTGGCCCCAACTTTATGAGCAACATATATCACTTCAGGAGTTAAAGTACCATCTTTTCTTGGTGGGGATGCAAATATTATATTTTTACACCCAGCTACCAATGCAGGAACACCAAGCATTAAGGAAGTCGAAGGCAAAACTGCAGTTCCTCCAGGAATATACAAACCTACATTTTCTATTGGTCTTGCAAATCTAGAACAAATAACACCAGGGCAAGTTTCTACATCCATTGTTTCAGATTGCAATTGGGCTTCGTGGAATTTCTTAACATTATCAATAGACAAATCAATAGATTGTTTAATTTCATCAGAGACTTGCATCAACTCTGGAGGGAATGGAGCTTCAAGAATTGGCGATGTTAATCTAACTTTATCAAATTTTTCAGTCATTTCTATTAAGGCATTATCTCCACCTTTTTTAACAGCATCAACAATTGGCAAAACAAGCTTCATAATATCTGCAGTTTTCTGATTTGGCCTTTTTAAAGAGTTTTGAATTAGTTCTTCTGAATCTTTGTTAACATTAACTCTTTTCATCACGATTTTAGCATTTTTATCTACAACTTCTTCTTTTTTCGTTTCCAGAGGTAAAAATTTTGATTTTGCATCACCTCTTCTTCTTGTTACTTTTAAGTGTTTTAATTTTAAGTTACTTTCAATATCGCTTATGGTAACATTGTTTTGAATACATTTTGTTAAGGCGAAATATATCAAATCTGCAGCTTCCCAACTAATTTCTTCTTTTGTCTTTGCTTCAGTTAATTCTTCAGCTTCTTCTTTAATCTTAGCATTCAATAATGTAGAATCATTAAATAATCTCTTAGTGTAGCTACCTTCTGGAGCATTTTGCTTTCTATCAAACAATGTTTTTTCCAATTGAGTTAAACCAGATAAATTACCAAAACATGAATCTTGGTTTAAATGACAAAAACCAACTCCTGATTGTTCAACAACAAATTTCAAGCAGTCACTATCACAGTCTACATCAAGAGCCAATAATTTCTGAGTTGCACCTGAAGTTGCACCTTTATACCATAAACCATGACGTCTTGACTGATAAACACCTGTTAAAGTTCTAATAGCTTCGTGAATGGATTCTTTAGATGAATAAACTAAGCCAAGAGAATGATCATACTTATCAACAACTAAAGAAGTGTATAAACCGTCTGGTCTATCAGTTTTAATTGCACATAATAAAAATTCAGAAATGTTTAACAAGTCTGGATAATTTTTAGAATCATTGGTCAACTTCTCTTGGTTTATAACTGGAATCAAGCCACTAGCAGCAATCGATGTATAATTCACCAATTCAGTTTTAGTAGCATGATCATAAGTTACGTAGACAAATCTAGTACCATTTCCAGAAAGTATTTTCAAATCACCTAAAGGAGTTGAAGAAGGTAATGATATATCAATATTTTGATACAGCTTGAATTCTTCCAACTCACTTAAAGATGATAATTTTAAAACTATTCTTGAAGCTGGAATACCCACTTCAAGAAGCTCCAAGGCCAATTTAGATGAAATGAAAACTTTATTGACACCAGAATTCAAAACATCAATAATTTGATCACTGGAAAACAATGAAACTTTTCCAGAAACATCCAAACTTAATTTCCCAACTAATTCAAGCTTCTTAATTATATTTTTCAAATGCTCAATACCATTTGAATCATCTAGCTTAACTAAAAAATGATTAACAATAGAAACGTGTGATAAAGAATCACCATTCAACGATTCCAAAGATTGAAACACAGGCAATAAAGGAAATGTCATCCTTCTGAACTTTTATACTTGATACAAAAGAAACAAAAACAACGTTTTATAAAATGCACAAGAAAGCAGATCAAGCGATATAAATAAGTTCCTCAAACCAAATTAATTTATATATTTTATTCTTTTTTTCTGATTGGCAGGTCTTTTTAATCAGCCAAAAGGGTGGTTTTCTTTAAAGAATATATGGTTTGGGTGTTTTTATTTTTTTTTCTTCTTTTTTTTTTTCTTTTTGTTATTATTACTATCATCAAGACCAAAAAAGAAAAAAAAATGGTGTTGCTTCGTCTTATATATATTCGATACTGAAGTTTTGAATTTTCAAAAAGATTCACAGTCAATACTGTCGTGTCCAGGCTTTTCGCAAAGTCCACACCATTTTTTTCTTCCTGCACTTGGGTCGATTTTAGTTTCTGGTTTATAAACCAATAATTCTTTATCAATTACAGAATTAATTATTTTGTTTTCTTTTGTGAAACCATTGCTTTCATATTCGGCGTTTTTTCCAGTATCGTCTTGATTAGCTGGCTTGGAAGTCTGGACTTTCAATGCTGCAAAATTAGTTTCCAATTCTTGTGTTTCGTGGCAAGTTTTTTCGTTTCCTAGTTGTAATTCCTTTGTTTGTAATTTATTTTTTAATATATCTATCTCCATGTATAAGTCATTGGATGTATTCTCTCTTAAGCTTTTCTCCTTCTTGATCTGGGATTCCAATTCTTTAATTTTCAGTGTTTTCATGTCATTATCTTTTTTCAAAATTTCAAGTTCATTTTCCTGCAGTTGCGAAGAACTGAGTTGTTCCAATATTAAAGTTTTTTCATCTAACTCTTTTTGAACTTTCTGGTATGATTCAAGGTCATTTTCCTTTTGGAGTACAATTTTTTTCAAATCATTAATTTCTTTTTCTCTTGATGACAGTAAAGAGTCTAATTCTTCGAATTTTTCAATTTTTCTTGAAAGTTCAGCTACTAACTCATTTTTTGATTCAATTTCTGTTGTTAAAGATTTAATTTGTGATTTTAGTTGCAAAATCTCTTTTGAAGTGTTTTCGACATATATTTTATGTGTTTCTTTTAATTCGTTTAACTCTTTTTTATCATCATTTTGTGTAGTTGCAGCTTCCAATTTTTTTTGTAATTTTTCCAATTCCATATTATAAATTTTTTCAGATTCACTAGCTTGTAATTTCAAAGTATTTATTGCATCACGTAATTCCTTTCTTTGCTCTTCATATGCTTGTTTTTGTTTTAAAAGTTTTTCATCTTTTAAAATCATTTCCCTCTCTAAATCATCTAATCCTTTTTGCAAGTCCACCAAGACATTATTCCGTTGTTCAATCTCTTGTTTATATTTATTTAATTGCAATTTCAATTCTCTTTCTTGATTCGACTCGTTTTCAATTTCTTTAAGTTCTCCAGCATGACTATTTTTAACAGGAAAATTCAGTTTATCTAAATCATTAACAATTGGATTGTATACTTGATTTTTCTTATCACCATCCATAGAAGTTGGAAAATTTCTCCTACCATTCAAATTAATACTGTTTGCATTTAAAGGTCTTAGAGACCTTGCAGAGAGTGGTGATATTATTTCAGTAGAAGTATGATTTTCAGAATTAACCGATGAATCTTGCGAGCGATGCTTATTTTGAGGTCTCGTTGGAGTATTCAATTTATCAATCAATGCTTGATTTGAAGCTACCAATTTCGGATAAGGCAAAAATAAACCGCTATTGGGAATCTTTGTAGTAAAATACCGAACACCATCAACATCACCACTATTTTTACCATACCTAACACTATCCCCTATTAATTCTATACCTGCAAAAACACCATTCTTACCTTCAACCCTTCCAATAAACTTCAATATTCCAGCACTATCTGAAATTCCAGGAAGCTGCACTTTCAATCCAAGTGGGAGATCAAAATCCATTCCAAATCAACAATTTTTATCGTAACCGCCGTTGCCAAAACTTTTAAACCAATTGATACTTTAATAGACTTCATACCAAGATAGTGTGAAAATCTGAAAGTAAACAAAGGAAAAAAGAAAAAAAAAGAGGTTCCATTACGGAGAACTTTTAATTTTTTAGTTTCCAAATAGGAGAACATTGGAGAAAACAATGTTCTCCGCCGCGGAGATTAAATTTTTTTTTTTTTTTTTTTTTTCCAAGTGAAAAATTATGAAGAAAAATGAGTCAAAATATGAAATCAGGCTACTAACTAGACTGAGCTTGATAAAAAAAAATAAAAAAAAACAATTTAAAATGACCTTACTCTACCAAATATGGTATAGAACTACCTAACAAACCCTCAATATTTTTATGACTTTTGCTGTAATTAACATTATTTTTATTTTTATTTTTTTCATCGTACGAACCATTTTTCCCTCCGCTCACATCTAAATTATGGTGTTCAGCAATTTTTGGATCCAATGGTAAATCAAAGAATTGATGGAATTTCTCCCGAGTGAATTCAAGACTAATTTTTTTAGATCTCAGTTTCGACACTTTATTTGAAATATACTTAAATTTGTGCAATTCGGCTAAGGGTAACAATTTTTTCATAACTAGAATATCTTCTTCGGTGAAAAACGTTGGTTGAATATATTGATATTCTTGCGGGTAGTAATAATTGTTTAAGTTGTTGGTATGATGTTCCATTTTATTGGTACTATTGGCAACATAGGGGTGTGGCGGAGGAGTATTCAATTTCGGAATTACAGAATTGCTTTGAATACGAATATTGTCTAACGACTGCGAAGAAATTGATGACGACACAATGTTTGATGTGCTACCAGCATATGAAGATTCATTACTGCTATGCCTCGAATAAGGTGGAGAATTGATCTGGTTTCTAGCCAATTGAGATTCAGAACTATTTGAAATTAAATTATTCACAATGCTAGTTCCAACAGAATCACCAATGGTATTATACATTGAATAAGTTTCATTAGCTGACAACTCAACTCCTGACATTGGAGGGGATAAATGTAACTAGATCGCAAAAGCAGTATTATTCCGTTCAAAATCTTTTTAAGTCAATCAAATTCGTTCTTTATATACTCCATCCTAAAAAATAGTCTCTATGCAAAGAAAACGTATGATTTTTAATCTCAGGATCTCCATTGCGTCAATCCCAAAAGAGATACGCTTTTTCATTCGTTTTTTTTCAACTTGCAGCGCGCAATTGAATGCGCTTATAAAACGCACAAATGCGCACAAAGAGCGTATAATGTATATTATTACGTCTATTTAGTTAGAAAATTGGTGAAAAATTGGCAAGTCAGGTTTCTTGATAAAAAGTTGTTATATATACGGCAGCTTATATTCAAGACAACACAATGGTCACAGCGTAAGTCAGTTTTATAAGGTTTTTGAATCATAGATAAATTACTGAACTAACATAATTTCGATTTACTTTTTTTTTTTTTTTTTTGCGTTTTTTTGGTTTTTATAGAATTTTATTAGTTGAAAAAGCTTTACCAAATTCTATAACTTCGTTTCATGATTTGTTATCAAATGAGCTACCCAAGACATCAGGTAAATGGTCGTTTGAGTTGAAAATTTACCTTAACAACAAGTATTCTAAGCCTGATAATTTTAATGTCCAGCAGGTTCCAAATAAATATTTGGTCACTTTGACTACTTCGTATTTGCCAAATAAGACAATTTCTATGATTAACAATACTAAAGCTATAATGACTTCATCATATTTGAGTTCTAATGATGAAATTGACCATTTTGAGAAAGGGTGTTGTAATTCTACAAGTTTGGATCCATTTGATTTTATAATTTCTAACAAATTCCAAAATTTATGGAATTTAAAACAATCTATAAGAGGCGAAGGAGGAAATAGTTATGAAATAACAGTTAATAATTTAAACATAAATGACCCAAATATAATACAAAGTTTACCTAAGGAGCTTATTGAAGAAGTTAATAATACTTATGATACTTTCAGGATACGAACTGCAAACTGTTCGTTGCATGGATCTTTTAAAGGGTTTTTAATTGAAATTGAGTATATTGATAAAGAAGAAGCAAAGGATAAGACCAGTGATTATAATGAAATTCAACAATTCCATATCAAGATAAATAAGATAAAGGAATTGATAAAACAATACAAGTTTCCTAACGGTAAATTATGCTATAACGTTTTAAACGAAGATAAGCTTGATTATATAAGTGATTTGGTTCAACAATATTCCGAGGCTCTTCAATTTTAAACTTTATATATTTTAAGCGAGCATATTTAGATATTCTAGAATAGTAATTTAAAATTTATTAGTTAGAAAATTGATCGATATTTTTTTGTAGATTCGAGCGAGGTCTTAAAAACAAAAAAAAAAAAAATAAAGTATGTACAGATAGATATAAATAATATATTAAATTTAATCACTCAACCAAGTTTTTAACAGGTTCTAAACCAGTTAAAGATTTTACGATTCTTTCTTTTCTTCCGGCAACATTATAAAAGATATTAGAATTCAATTGATTTTTAACAACTTGAGCATTCAATAACAACTTATCTGAACTAAATGCAGAATTATCAATTTTTAAATCATTCAATTTACCAAATACAGTATTATTGAAGATTTCATTAACTTCCTCATCATTAAATTCAACATTAGAAACATTTTTCAAATGCGAAAATTTAAATCTTGGATCATTATATTTGATTTCCTTATAAGGGTATGGTGATAATTTAACTTGTGGAATCTTGGAATATTCAACTGGGAATATAGAAGGCTTATCCTTTGTTAAAAAGACATTTTTATTTTCAAGCAATTGTAAAGTAGCCCTAACAACTCTTGAATTAGCATCATATGACAATCTAGGTGAATATTTGATTAAAGAACCTAAAGATGGTACTGATGGAGAATATGATCCAGCAACCTTAGTTACATCCTGTCTTTTCTCTGAAACTTTCATAGAAGTATTCAAACGTGGGGTTAAACTTCTTTTAGGTTTCTGAGTAACTTTCTTATTGATAAAACGAGAAGTTCTTGGTGTATCTTGTAAATTTTTCCTATTTGAATTAAACGATTTTCTTGGTCTAGACTGATCATTATTTTTTTTCAGGTTAAATGAATCCATAACATCTGTAAAACCTTCACCAATTTGACTATCTTTATTGAATTTTCTTGGACGTTGTTGCGGCTGTTGAGATTGCGAATTCAGATACTGAGAACTGTCTTGTTGCTGATTTGACAGCCGACTTTCCCTATTCAACGATGTATTCTTTTTATCAAATCTCTTAAAGTTTTTATTACCATTATTACCCTTATTATTCTGTCTAGCTCCAGGTAACTTCTTATTCGAAGCAAACTTCTTTACTGGTTGTTGTTGTTGAGATTGAGTCTTTATAGCTTGAACTCTTGTCAACAAATCTTTTAAAAATGCATCAGAATTTGATTCAGTAGCATAGCTACGCTTAAAAGTAGAAACAAATTTCTGAGACCTCCTAAACATATCCAATTTTTCAACAATTTTTTTTAATTAGAGCAACTGATCATTTCTTAAGTGGTATTAAAGAATTATCTATGTTGAAAAGTTTTTTAAGACAAACTACAAAAAACGAGTTTCTTGGACATAATTTACTGACACGGGACACTGAGCCGTTTTTTTATTTATATAGCTAAATAATGGCAGATAGGGGAAACTCTATTAGTACTACTTAGATAGAGATATGAATGAATAGTTAGTTGTTCATTCATATTCTTCTCAGATCAACTCTTCTTTATCGAGGCCAAATATTCTGAGGGAGCAGTCATCACTAGCACAGGCTAGAAGTATCTTGGAAGTGACAGTACTGAATCCTAATCTGTTTATTCTTCCATCTGGAACTATATCTGAATGGAAAGATTGTAACAATTTAAATTCTTTATTCTCATCGACCGAGTATATCAGAATATCTCCTTTTTCAAAACCAATGGCCAAGATTACTTTGTTAAAGACCGTGTATGGTAGTGAAGCTATTGAAGTGACTGCATCTGTTAATTTCAATTGAGCCAAAGATGAAGTACCTTCTGGTGTAGTTTCCCACATTTTAACAGATTTATCTCTTGAAGAAGTGAAAAACATATTTTCACTATAAGATGATGGTGGCCAACAGCAATCCCAAAGAATTCTAGAATGAGCTTTTTCTTGTAACGTAACCAATTCCAAATTTAATCCTTGTGGATCTTCTTCAGTGAAATTTCTTTTCCAAAGTGAGAATTGTCTATCTCTTGAAACACTTAATAAATATTTATTATTTGGAGAAAAAACTAACCTTGTTATTGTTAAATTATGACCTTTCAAAATTTGTAATTGCTGCCAAGTATCACAACTGAAAATTCGTATGATTGCATGCTGCAGTGAATTAGATCTACAAGCAGAAGCAATCAATTTTTTATCTGGAGATGTTGCAACTGTGGTTATTTCATAACCATGCCCATAAAGTTTTTCAATTTCTGGGAACAATGTATGACGTTGTAAAATATCTTCTAAAGGTGGTTTCTCCAATGACGATATGACGTCGTAAGCAACATTTTCATGATCTTCATCATCTTCTAAATTTTGTCTTTCTGCTCCATCAATACTATCTTCTCCTTTATCCAGTAGCTTATGTTCCCCATTTGAAGTTGAAGAAATGTTTTCAGCTTTATTAGACAATCCCAATACAGGTAAAGATGCACTTTGAGCCATACCTTCAGTATTTTCCTTTTTAATACCACATAATTTTTCCAACATCAATGAAATCGATTTTGGTTCTTCAAATGATCTCAATATCTTTTCATCAGCACCAGAAATGAATCTTGTATTAGAAATAGTAGCTATGCATATCATATCATAACCATGAATCTGCGGTCTTGCAAATTCATGCCATGAAGAAAATTTTCCATGCAACCATTTTGCAAATAATCTTGTTGTCTGATCTAAAGATGTAACTAATAAATAATCTCCATTTTCGGACCATGATAAATCAGTCACAGGTTTAATTGAACCTGTTACTGCAAGCTCTTGATCCCAGATGATATCGTCTTCAGTAGTATTATTGACCCAACATCTAAATGATCCAGTTTTACCATTAGTTAAAATATATTCTTTTCCTTCATTGAATATCCATAATCCAGACCAAAACCCACCAGAAGCACCAGTTGCAGTAGAAGCACCTTTAATACTGAGTTCACCTAATCTAACTTTGGAAATCCAAATTCCACTAATCGAATCAGGCTCCCATAACATAACTGAAGTATCTGAAGATGATGATAATAACTGTAATTTTGTTGGATGCCAAATCAATGATGAAATCCAATCATCATGTCCCATAATTATAGCATCAAAATTTATAGCAACTTTTGAAGACTCTTGCTCAACATCAAACTTATATTGCTTGTTCGATAAAAGTGTCAATTTAGAACTATCTTCATCCGAATTATCTATGGCATCATTAATTCTTAATTTCCATAATCTGATATATCTATCCTGAGAACCACTTGCGATTAACCAATTATCCGCACTCTCTTTCTTGAAAGCAATCGCTTTAATCCAATCTTCATGACCATGTAATGCAGCTCCACGGTTAAATGAAAGAAGCCTTTCCCCATCATATGCAAAAGCATATACATGTAAAAAAGTATCAGTACCTCCAACTGTTAATACAAAAGAATTTTTTTCCAAATGTTCCATTGCCAATGCTAAAGGATAAAATCCTGTTTTAACTTTGAAAGTTTTCAATTTTTCAACTTCATTTGACTCATTTAACAGCCATATTATAATATCACCATTAGAATCACCAGTACTGAAAATTTTATAATTTTTCACCACACTAATACAAGTTACACTATGAGTATGATCGGTTAAAGTCTTGATCAATTTAAAATTTGAACCTTGATTAAATTCAAATCCACCTGTAAACTCCCAAATATTAACAGTAGAATCCTCAGAAGTCGAAAGAAGAAAATTGGAATCTGGTATCCATTTAACAGCAATAACATTCTTTGTATGTTTTTTCAAAGTCAGCAAGACACCTCTATAATTCCCAAATGGATTCCATATTGAAATTGTATTATTAGAACCAAAGGCTACCAACTGTAATCTATCATTATAATCAGAAATCTGCAACTGTCTATTACAACCAACAACTATAGATTCCACTTCCACCATCTTAGTTCTATTGACCATAAACCATTATCTTAAGTACTAATTTTCAATCAGTTTTCATTTAAAAAATATCGAGAGATTAAAAAAATTTTCAAGAGATGAGCCAAATCCAGTAAAAACCAATTAATTTCATAAATTTCCTATTTAGGAAGTCAAAAGTAATTATTGGTATTATTCATCCATTGCACCAAGAAATTTCACCATTTACAACGGAAACAACTGGATTCAATATTGTATTCTGTTTTTTTTTTTTTTTGAAGCTTTAGTTATATCATTTAGTCATATGAAATCAAAAGATTAAAAGATTATATAAAACGGAGGGAAAAAAAAAAAAAAAAAAAGAAAAAATTTTTAAAATAAGATAAAACCTATAAACAAGATAAAATTTTGCTGCGAAATTTTCGATGTTCACAATGTTTAAAACATACCTGGCATGCCACCCATGCCACCCATGCCACCTGCTGGTGGAGCTGGGCCCTTTGGTTCTGGAGCATCGACGATAGCACATTCAGTAGTAGCTAATAAGGAAGCAACACCTGAAGCATCAACTAAACCATTTCTGACAACTTTGAATGGATCAATGATACCTGCTTTAATCATGTCAACGTATTCACCTTTGGCTGAGTCATAACCTTTGTTGAAGTCTGCACCGTAGTCTTCGATGACTTTACCAACAATAACTGAACCTTCTTCACCTGCGTTATCAACAATTTTTTTAGCTGGTTTAGTGATTGCATTCTTAATGATATCAACACCTAATTTTTGGTCAAAGTTGTCGACTTGAACATCTTTTAAGATCTTGACAGATTTTAACAAAGCAGTACCACCACCTGGTAAGATACCTTCTTGGACAGCAGCTCTAGTAGCGTTCAAAGCATCATCATAACGATCTTTCTTTTCGCTAACTTCAACTTCTGAAGAACCACCTACTCTAACAACGGCAACACCTCCAGATAATTTAGCAAGTCTTTCTTGTAATTTTTCCTTTTCATATTCTGAAGTTGATGGATCTTCCAGAACACCTCTAATTTGTTCACAACGTTGAGAAATCATATCTTTTGAACCTTCACCGTTTAAGATAACAGTATCTTCTTTAGTAATAGTTACTGAACCAGCACTACCTAATAATTCTAAAGTGGCACTTTCTGGTTTTAAATCTAATTCTTCTGTAAAGACGGTACCATTAGATAAGATGGCAATATCACCCAAGATATTCTTTCTGTTATCACCAAAACCTGGAGCCTTGACAGCAGCAACTTGAACTTGACCTCTTAACTTGTTCAAGATACAAGCAGCTAAGGCCTCACCATCGATATCTTCAGCAATGATGAGTAATGGTTTTCTTGTCTTATTTGATAATTCCAATGAAGGTAAGACATCTTGAATAGTAGAGATTTTCTTTTCAGATAATAAGATTAATGGATTTTCAAATTCAACTTTCCCTGATTTAGTATCAGTGATAAAATAAGGTGAAATAAAACCACGATCAAATCTCATACCTTCAGTAACTTCTAATTCATCTTCTAAAGTTTTACCTTCTTTAACAGTGATAACACCTTCCTTACCAACTTTTTCCATAGCCTTGGCCAATAACAGACCAATGTGAGTATCACCATTTGCAGAAATAGTAGCAACTTGAGCAATTTCTTCAGAAGTTGTAATTTCTTTTTTATTTTGTGATAAATATTTAACAATAGCATCAACAGCTTTTTGAGAACCTCTTCTTAAATCCATTGGATTACAACCTGCAGCAACATTCTTAACAGATTCGGTGAAAATAGATCTACCCAAGACAGTTGCAGAAGTAGTACCATCACCAGCACTTTCATTAGTCTTGGAAGCAACATCTTGTAATAATCTTGCACCCAAATTTTCAAATTTATCCTTTAAAACAATCGATTTAGCAACAGTAACACCATCTTTAGTAATCTTTGGTGCTCCAAATGGCTGCTCAATCAAAACATTTCTACCCTTTGGACCTAAAGTGACTGCAACAGCATCACCTAAAGTTTCAACACCTTTTAATAAAGCAGCTCTACCTTCAACACCAAATTTTAATTCCTTATGGGAATAATTACGGACTAAAGATAAAGAAACCTTCTTCAATTGGGGACGGGCAAATCTCAACATTATCTAAATGGATCTTATACTTATATCTTCTTCTTTTTTTTTTTTTCTTTCTTTCTAATTCTATTTCGAAATTATTTCTCAATAGATTGGAATGAATATTTTTTAAAATAATTATATTTTATATGTCAACCTTGGGGAAACGTTCAAATTTTTCAAAATGATCGAAACTTCTCGAAATCCGAAATTTTTCACTTCAAAATTTTTTTTTGAAAAATTGAGCGAAAAACCTATATTAACCGGAAACGATGAGTATATGAAAACAGAAGAGATACCAAAAGAGATACTAGAAGAAAGAGAGAGTTATTACAGTATATTTTCTAAAAAGTGTATTGTATATATGTTGTTCTATTTATGAATATATGCTAGAAGGCGGGATTCGAAAGAGAGTAATGGAGTATTGTTTTTTTTTAAATTGTAAAATTGTGATTTATAGCGACAATTGTCCAGAGTACTTCCAGCACTTTAACCACTTAGAAACAAATAATGGGTGTAGTGTAAAACGTGTGTGTATGTGTGTGTGTTTTTTCTCTCTTTCTTTTTCAGGTTTAGAAGTTTGGGTATTAGATTAAGTAATTCTCCAAGTTTTAATCCATTCAAGATGTTTATAGTTTTCCTTTTTCCCAACCATACCAAAACAAATTGGACTGAAAACCCAGAAACACCACACTACACTTGAAATTCCTATGGCATAAATTATTAACTTTAACACAAAAAGATATCTGTTCTTTAGTTTATGTTTCAAGTTTTTGAAGAAATATTCAACCAAGAATGCATTTTCAAATATAGCAAAATAAAGTGCTGGTTCATAATGATGAACATATGTAACTCTTGACATTATTGCAAAAGGGAAAAAATTTAAACTCCATCCTAATATTGGGAAAACACCTGCTATAATGTAAAACCATAATTCTTCTTCTGTATAATTCAAATTTTGTCTTTGCCATTGGAAAATTTTGTATAAAGTTAACAATGAAAATATTATTAAAGACAATGTTGAAGACCAAGTAGTTATTGGATTAGATAAGAGAAAATATCTTGTTGCAGAATTTGCCCATCCACACATTCTAAGACCAACATGTAATATTGGCCATTCCCATGCTGAACTTGCTAATTCATCTAATTTATCATAATCAGGGACCAATGCATTATTAGAAGCAGCCATTGCTAAATTTATCATTACAAAATCTCTCCAAAATTTAGATTTTGGTGGAGTATACAATAAATCTTTTTCTAAATTCATTTCAAATGCTAAATTTTCATGATCCTCAATATTCCACCAAGTTGATTTATCTCTTTTAAACCATGAGTCTTTACAAACAACTTCACCTTGAGAAAATCCCCAACTTGGATAAGCATACCCAGTTGTAGCTAAATAACAACCTAAAACCTTATTTCTTAATCTAAATGAAGTAGAAATTGGATGAACAATTTCATTAAATTCATCAGAATTTTCATATAATTTGGAATAAGTTTTATTTGGTGATTTTAATTGTTCTACAATTTCAATAATCCAATCATCTTTTTCATCTCCAACCAATAAATTCCCATAACCAGAACATTCATAATATCTTTTAGAAATAGGTGCTTCAATAGCATGTGAATGTAAATTTGCCTTTGTATAATCATGATTTAATCTTATAATGCTACCTTCAACAATTTTTTCATATGATGTTAAATTTGCATAAGTATCTGGATTAATTTGAACTTTTGAAGTTCTTGGATAATGTATGATCCAATTATTATTATCATCTTTATAAGCATATGTTGTAATTTGTTGTTGATTTGAACCTTCTGGGTATGTTTGAACATGTGAATGTAATAAATTTGGAGTTAAACCTTGAGATCTAATTGATATTTTAGAACCAAAATATAATTCTCTTGGCGATTTTTCAATATCATTATCTTCTAAATTAACTTGGAAAAGTGTTGACATTGATTTAGAACCTTCGCCATTTTTATATAATAATGAAAAATGAATTTTGAAACAAAACAAATAAAACAAAATTGGTATCAATATTAAAGTAAATATTCTTATTATCCAATGTAATAAATATTTTTTTCTTGATAATGTTAAATCATAATGTTTTGTTGCAAGATCTAAAATTGTATATAAACCAAATAATATGGTTACAAATAAACCAACCCATTTAACACTACAAACACATCCAACAGAAATACCAGATAAAATTAACCATGAATACCATTTAAAAGTAAATTCTTTATTAGATTTACGTAATTGATGAATTTTTGTAAGACAATAAAAAGTTGTTGCTGTGAAAAATAATAACATTGAATCCAATAATATAAATTTTGATAATGCAACATAAGAAGTTTCATAAATAACCATTATTGCAACAAGCCAATTTGTTAATATACCAAAACCAAGAGTTTTCGAAGTATAATATGCCAATGGAGCAACAAATACACTAAATAAAGAATTAAATTTTCTCATTGCTACAAAATCAACATATTCTGGATAAGCTTTACCTGATTCAAAATCAAATGAACCATTATAATTTGCTAAATACCCACTAAGACCAATCAACATCTTCCCTAAAACTGGATGAACATCATGATAAAAAGTATGTTTCAAATATTGAGATCCAAATTTCCCAAAATGGGCCTCATCCCAAACAACATTTTTAGATTTATCAATTTCGAAAAATCTAACTTGTAATGATAAATACGTTATTAATATAGGAGCAATTACTGATTCCAAAAATTTCATTATTTTACACAACTGGCTACTATGCCCCAACTTCAATTTCTCAATTTTTTTCTCCCCATTTGAAATTTCTTGAGAATTGATCGTCCCCACATCTTCCTGATAATTATGTCTTTTTCTCAAATGTGAAGAATTACCAATCATAGACACACCGGTAGATAAATTAAAATCATCATTATTTTGTAAAGACATATCTCCTCCAACTCAAAAAAAAAAAAACTTTTTTTGAAAATTCAAACTCTATCTCTAATTGAAAACAACAACTTTCACCTACAGTCTATTTTCCCAACGGTCTCCAAGAAATTATAACATCAATCTCGTAAAGATTGCATGTATAGTAGTATATAATTCACTGTAAAGAGATCTTCACTATACTACGTGTTGTCGAGTGACAGAGCGACATACGCCTACTTTTTTTTGTATGACGAAATCCTTTTTTTTTCTTCCTATTTCAAAACTTGGAAACGCTTATCTTCTCCTACTAGGCAATGGCTCTTATACATCTTCTCCAGGCGGAAAAGTTCCAATTTTTTTTTAATTTTTTTCAGTTTTTTGTTGATTTCAGACACGATAAGGCCAAAAAAAGCGGACAAAAAGAAAAAGATAAAGACAAAAAGAAAAAGGTACATACATACATGAATAAGCTCATCTCTTACATATGTGCACATATTTAATACCCCAAATGCATTTAAGAATCAAGAAGCAAGAATCGAGATTTATCTTGTTTATTGGTATTTAAAATTTCAATTATTCAACAAAGTTTTATGAATTTGAATGACGCTGCAAAAGGGGGAAGCACGTAGTGTCATATATAATTTTTCTTACTTTTTATTTTTTTTCTTGTTTCTTTTTGTCCGCTTTTATTCCTTAGCTTTTTAGACAGTGCCTGAATTGTAAATTTAAAAAATCATCAGATTCTTTTTTTTTTTTTTTTTAGGCTTTTGTATAGCTTATAGTTAGTTTTACGCAAACACTGCTCCGAAAGTTTAAAAATGGAATAATAAAATTGAGGTTGCCCACGATGGGGTTATTAACTTTTTTTTTTTTTTTTTTTTTTTTAAATAATAATAATTATTTCATTAATTGTTGTCGGAACAATGTGATGCCGCATTTACCGACTACTGTAAAACTTTTTAATAACCCTAGAACTTTCTGTTATATTACGTGTTACCCACATCATGCTATCTCCTTTATCCGGTCTCTTGGTCTCTTGACTAAACCCAATTTCCATTAGCTTTGTTTTCCTTTGGTTTAAGGTACTAAGTTTTTCAAACCACCAAGGTAATTGGTAAGCAGTATTTTGAAATATAAAAGGAACCAATTATATCGTATTTGGTATAAAGTAATTTCAATTTGTTTTTTTTTAAAATTCTACAAAGACTTACTTATCTTATATATAAATATATATAAAATATAGAATATAAAGTATAAAATATTATTTTTTTGAAATTAATTTTAAACAATGGCTATTACAGTTGGTATTAATGGGTTTGGCCGTATTGGTCGTTTGGTATTAAGAATTGCTTTAACCAGACCAGATATTAATGTTGTTGCAGTTAATGATCCATTCATTGCGCTGGACTATGCAGCTTATATGTTGAAATATGATTCAACACATCATCGTTTCAAGGGTACAGTTGAAACTGATGGTTCCGATATTATTGTTAATGGACATAAGATCCATACTTATCAAGAAAAAGATCCATCCAATATTCCATGGGGTAAATTAGGTGTTGATTTTGTTATTGATTCTACTGGTGTCTTTAAAGATTTAGCTGGTTGTCAAAAACATTTGGATGCAGGTGCTAAGAAAGTTATTATTACCGCACCATCTAAAGATGCCCCAATGTTTGTAATGGGTGTTAATGAAGAAAAATATACTAAAGATTTGAACATCATTTCAAACGCTTCATGTACTACAAATTGTTTAGCACCTTTAGCTAAAGTTGTCAATGATAATTTTGGTATAGAAGAAGGTTTAATGACAACTTGTCATTCGATTACTGCTACTCAAAAGACTGTTGATGGTCCATCACATAAAGATTGGAGAGGTGGTAGAACAGCTTCAGGTAACATTATCCCATCTTCAACTGGTGCTGCTAAAGCTGTCGGTAAAGTTATTCCTTCATTAAATGGTAAATTAACAGGTATGGCTTTTAGAGTTCCAACAACAGATGTCTCAGTTGTTGATTTAACAGTTAAATTAGTAAAACCAGCAACTTATGAAGAAGTTTGTGCTGCAATGAAAAAAGCTTCCGAAACCTCAATGAAAGGTATCTTGGGTTATACCGAAGATGCAGTTGTTTCAAGTGATTTCGTTAGTGACTTAAGATCATCAATCTTTGATGCAAAAGCAGGTATCTTTTTATCTCCAAAATTCATGAAGTTGGTTTCTTGGTACGATAACGAGTACGGTTACTCTGCTAGAGTCGTTGATTTATTGGAATACGTTGCACATGTAAACTAAACTCAAAATTTTTTTTCTTTTCTACTTTTTCATTAATGCTTTTTTTTTTTAATTTAATTTAATTCTCTCAACTTTTATTTTTTTTTTTTTTATTCTTTTATATTCTTTTTTATCTTCTTTTTTTTTTTACAAGTCTTTAGGGTTTTACAATTCATTCATACTAATAAAGTGACATTTTTTTATTATTTTTCACATCTTTTGTTATCAATTGTAGATCATATAGATAGTATATAAAGCTAAAAGAATGAAATGGTGCTGAAAATGGAACTGGTGCTGCAAAATGATGCACCATTTGGAACATCCTTCATATAAGAAAGAAAACAGCAACAAAACACAGTCGTGCACAAAAGATCAAATTTGAGGTTTCATCAAATCTTTTCATAGAATTGATTGGGTAAGTTTTTAGGTGTGGCCACGAAACATCAACTTTTAGTACTAATAATTAATAAAATAAATAGTTATATCAGGAATTCAAATTGTTGATTGCATCAATTCATATTGAAGGATAGGATTCTTGTAAAGTATTGATTGATTGATTGATTGATTCAATATATTAGAAAAAAAAATTGAATAGAGGATAGAAGATTTAATAGAAAAGTGAACTGATGTCAGAAAAATTTCCTGCTTTACAAGGAGTTGGAGATGAAAATCTAGACCAAGAAGATTCAACTCAGTCTGATTTTCTTTCAAGAGAAAAACAATTACTTGGTGATGAATTTGCAACAGATAAGGATGCGGATTTGATTAAGCAAGCGCAGGATGATGAAGAAGAAGATGATGAAGAAGTTCGAAATTTCGAAAATCAATTTCCGGATGTTAATGGTGAAAATCAACATGCTGAAGCTGAGCAAGATGATGATGAATATGATGATTTTAAAGGTGAAAAAGGTCTGGAGAGTAATACTTTCCAACATTCATCCCAGATTTTGAATAAAGAAGATTCAATTCCGTTAAAAGAATGGAAAGAAAGAAGAGATTTGGAAATATCTAAAAGAGATGAAATTGCAAAGGCAAAAGCACTGGATATTAAGAAAAAAGCACAACAAGGAATTGATGATTTTTATGAAAGCTATAATAACAAGAAACAAGTTGGTATTGAAAATACGAGGAAAAGAGAAACTGAATTCTTGGAAAAAAGAGATAAATTTATTGAAAAAGGTACTATTTGGTCAAGATCAGTTGAATTATTGGAATTGAAAAGTGATAAGAAAGATGATGATAGATTTAAACAATTGTTATTAAAATTAAGCAAAGACGAAAATGCACCAGGTGCTGCTGGTTACCAATGATATATATCAATATATATTTATATATATATATATATATATATATTCGTTTTGTAATTGCAGTAATTTAACTAGTTGTATTGTTTATGTTTAGGGTTACTTTTTTTTTTTTCTTTTGTTCTTGTTTTCTCCTCAGTTTTCACACTTGTTATAAAGCTAATGGATTCTTTGTTGTGTTAGTGTTATTTTCATTTTGAAACCATCGTAGATTTTACCGTTTTTTTTTCTCTCTTTTTCTTTTTGATTATGATAACATAGTCTGAATTTCAAAAAGTATATATATTTATTTATAGCATAAAAAAAAAGAAAAAAAAAAAAAAAAAAAAAA
>KV454018.1:52337-108355 GCA_001661245.1 Pachysolen tannophilus NRRL Y-2460
CTTTTTGTATTATGATAACATAGTCTGAATTTCAAAAAGTAATATATATTATTTATAGCATAAAAAAAAAAAAAAAAAAAAAAAAACGTTTTCTTACAAACTAGTCAAGCCATTTATTACCGGTTAAAGCTTCATAAGCTTCAACGTATTTCTCTCTGGTTTTTTTTGCAATTTCCAGTGGCATAGAAACACCTTCCTTACCTTTCAAGTTATTTGAGGTTAACCAGTCTCTTAAAAATTGTTTATCATAACTATCTTGTGATCTACCAACAGCATAAGTTGAACTTTTCCAGAACCTTGAAGAATCAGGTGTTAAAGCCTCATCAACCAAGACAATTTCATTATTTTCATCCAAACCAAATTCAAATTTAGTATCTGCTATTATAATTCCTTTTGTTGTAGCATAATCTCTAGCTTTTGTATATAATTCAATAGCAAGTTTACCAACTTTTTCAGCAATCTCCTTGCCTGCTATTTCTGCAGCTTTTTCAGGTGAAATATTCTCATCATGTTCTCCTTGTTCAGCTTTAGTTGATGGAGTGAACAATGGTTTTGGAAATTGTTCACTTTCAACTAAATTTTCATTTTCAATTTTTAAACCATGAACAGTTTTAGTTTTCTTATATTCACTCCAAGCACTACCTGTGATATAACCTCTAACAATAACTTCCAAAGGAATCAATTTCAACTTTCTTACTAATAATGATCTACCTTCTAATTGACTCTTGTATTTTGGTTCACTTAATTCTTTTGGTAACTTTGCAAAAATTTCATCATCCGTAGTTGCAATAATATGTGTAGGAACATATGGTGACAAAAAATTAAACCAAAATGCAGATAACTTGGTTAAAATCTTACCCTTCAGAGGAACACCATTTTCCATAATAACGTCATAAGCAGAAATTCTATCTGTTGCAACGAATAATAAACTTTGTTCATCTACTTGATATATATCTCTAACCTTACCTCTAGCAATTAGAGGTAAAATATTATCCAAATCCGTTTTCGCAATTGACATTTCTTCTTCAACAAAAAACCTCTTAAACCTCAAATACCTGATATCAAACAGATATGATCAAAGTTGAAAAATTCTTATACTGATCATCAATTTTATAATACCCTCTTTTCTCTATATTATGAAAAATTGCATAAATTTGAATTGACTCTGGAAAAACAAAAAATAAAAAAAAAAAATCACAAAAGGTAGTGCTGACAAAATCAATTTTACCGATTTTTACAGCAAATAATAATGTTTCCTCTTTAGGAAAGAAGTAAACAGCCCATTAGAGTTCTTCTTTTGCAGAGTTGCTTAACATGACATCTATTTCTTAAAGTAATGATAAAAATAAAGAGGGAAAAGTTGATGAGATACTTTTACTTTTGATTAACATTTTTTTGTGCTTATTTGAAGAGAGAGAAGAAGAAGAAAGAAAAAAAAAAAAAAAAGTCATAGTAGAGTAAAGACAATTCATTATTCTTCATTTCGTAAATGTCTCAAAGCATATCAGACCAGTTTGAGATTTTGGAGTTGATAGGAAGAGGGTCCTTTGGAAATGTGAGAAAAGTGGTACGGAAAATGGACGGAAAGTTGTTTGTTAGGAAGGAGATTTCGTATATTTCTATGAATCCAAAGGAAAGATCCCAGTTGATTGCAGAATTCCGAATATTGAGAGAATTAAAACATCCAAATATTGTACAGTACATACACCATGATCATATTCCAGAAGATCATATGGTTCACCTTTACATGGAGTACTGTGATGGTGGAGATCTTGGAGGAATCATAAGAAAATGCAGGAATAACGGAGAGTATGTCCCAGAAGAAATTGTATGGTCTATATTTACACAAATCTTATTGGCACTTTATCGTTGTCACTATGGAACTGAATCCCCACCAGTAGGATTGAATAATCTTTTCAATAGTAATGGTGATCCACCTCCTTCTACAATAGATCAAAGAAATGTTGTCATTCATAGGGATATTAAACCCGACAATGTATTCTTATTAAAAGATAATTTTGTTAAATTAGGAGATTTCGGCTTGGCAAAGATGTTAAACCATGAAAATGATTTTGCTAAAACTTATGTCGGAACCCCATATTACATGTCACCAGAGGTTTTGCTGGACAAGCCTTATGACCCAGTTTGTGATATTTGGTCTTTAGGTTGCGTCATTTACGAATTATGCTCTTTACATCCTCCTTTTCAAGCTAAATCACATGTTCAACTACAAGAAAAAATTAAAGAAGGTATATTTTCACCAATGCCAGATCACTACTCGAATAAGTTGAAAAAAGTTATAAGTGCATGTATAATGGTTAACCCTCAAGACAGACCTTCCGCATATCAGTTACTTCAAGATACTTCCGTCAAAATTTTTAGAAAGGATTTGGAATTCAAATATAAAGAAATTGCATTACGTGAATACGAGAAAGAATTATTAAACAGAGATCAACTGCTTTTAAGAAGTGAAGAAGATTTAAATTCAAAATTAGCAGAAGAATTAGATTATCAGAGGAAAGCAGTCGAGCAAGAAGTTGAAGAAATAAGGAGAGGATATCAAAATGAGTTTGAATTTGTTGTAGAAAAAGAAGTTGAGACACGTTTTAACAAATTGTTGAATTCTAAGAAACTTACAAGAGCAAATAGTGGGGGAAGCGATCATGACTCTGAATACTCACATAAGCCAAAACAGCAGCATCAGCAATCTCCAGCGATGGCCGACATATCAATGACTGTCTCTCCTTCTCCTACAGGCAATCAAAATATTTTGAAAATAAAAGGTCCTAGGGAACTATCTTTTGAAACACCTTTAAAATTCAGGCAACCTTTAAGGTTAATAAACCAAGATCTAGTTCCAGAGACCACTCCAATTCCAAATAAGAACCTCAAAAGATTGCAACTGCATATTCAAACCCCAGTACCCATTAAGCACAGTGGTGGCAATGATATTATCAGACAGCTGCATCATGCTCGTTTGACAAACACACCAATTATGAACACCAAGAAGATGATAAATAACAATAAAAGGGGAGGAGGACTCAACCCCGGTCTCAACGATGTTAGTCCATACGACGATCAAAATAGAAGATATGGTGGTCATGTTTATTAAATATGAACTAACTTGAATTCTTATAGGTATTTTAAAATTAGATATCGTTTTATCAAGGAACGATGAATATACATATATGTATCTCACACTTAATATTCTTAATAATTTACTTACAAATAAATATTTATCAAAGTACAAAAATTAATCATCCAATTATTAAAAGTCTACTTATAAAAGCGAGCATTAAATCATTATTTGAAAAATATAATGAACACAGATAAAACAATAAAAACGAACAGAAACACAATTCTTCAGAAATCTAAAAAATATCACCAACACCTTTTAAATCTTTAGCAGCTCTCCTTTTCCAGTAATCACCGTGAAATTGCCAATATTCAGCACCTGTCACAGGATGCGTTTTCTTACTAAACCAAACAGGTTCATAAACTTCATTATTAATTTCTCTGTGTTTTCTAGCCTGTCTCTGCTTAACTTCAACCCGATTTTTCTCAACAGCTGCATCATCATACCTTCCTTCTTCCATTGCTCTTTGATCTGGCCTAAATCTTGTATCAGTAGGAGCCAACCACTCAATTAAGTGAGGCTGAAGAGCATTTAAAGATGTAACAAACTCCGTTAAATTAAAAGGAATCTTTGGTCTTGGATTTACCTGCCAAACCAAAAATTTACTGGAATCCGTGAGATTATCAGATATATTTTTAGCATAAATCTTTGAGTTCCAATGTCCTCCTATCTGCCATCTTGGACGTTTCTTAGAATCTAAAATAGTACCTTTAACTTCGTAGGCTGAAGATTCTCTCCAGCCTCTTGGTTTGAAACTCAATACCACAGTGTCACCAGTGTTATGATTCACGATTTCCATATCACCATAATTATCCACAGTAGGATTACCAACGATAATTCCTATAACGGAACTAGTGACTTTTTTCCAAGTATATAATTCTTCCTTGGTTCTGACTCCACTCTTTATATTCAATGAACCATTCTTAGGCCTTAAATTTAAAAACCAGTCACCCAATGGTTTGATATCAAACGATCTACCATAGAATTTGGACTTGACAGCACTTTCACCATAATAATCCCATAATGGACTTTCAGCCATTGCAGCACCAATTGGTGGATTATGGGAAACCTGTTCTACAAAGAAACGATATCCTTTATCAGGCCTCGAATACTCGTAAGTTTCTCCAAGTAATGGATTGAATGGTTTGGCTATTCTATTTGTGGTAGATGCGTATTCCGAAGCGGCAAACGCTGCAACATAAACCATTCTCAAAGTTGAATCGTCAATAGAGGCAGCCTGATCCAAAAGATCTGAATATTCCATATCTTCGGCAACTCTTTGTAACAAAGAAGTAGGCTCGTTAAAGGAAACAGGTAATGTAATCCTAGTCATATCTTTCCCAACCATTGATTTCAAAATGCTCCATAACGAAAGTTTAGGCCTATTATCTTCCTCCATGGCTAATCTTTTCCTAATAGGATCTTCGTATCCTAAAAAGGAACCTTCCTTCTCCAACAATTCCTTTTTGATCTTCTGTGCTTGAGTCAAACTTGCTTCATCAATCTGTGATTGGGTATTAAAAACATTGTTTGAAGCATCTTTAGACGCATCTAATTTCTTTCCTGGGTCATTTGAAGCCGATTCATCTTTAGTAGATCCATTTGGTACAGAAGATGATGAAGAGCCTTCAGTAGTCGCTTGAAGATTAGGTTTCAGCTCCTCTCTTCTTTTGCTATTTTTCGTATTTACTGCTACTGTGTTATTGGTGTCATTTTCAGGTGGAATCGCAGATGTTGCAGCAGTTTCAGTTTCATCGTTATTTTCCACATCAAAAAATTCTTCATCAGAATCATCATCCTCTTCTTCCTCCAAAAATTTTACAATTTCAGCATCATTCATATTCTTTGGGATATTGGTTTTTTCTGGAATCTCAGAAGGTATACATTGTTGTTGTTGTTGTTGTTGTTGTTGTTGTTGTTCAACAGTCTGAGATCGCATATTACCTTGATCTTGTTCTTGATGCTGTTGCTGTTGGCTTGCTTCTTGTTTCTGCTGTTGATTCAGAAGTGTAATTAATCTGGAACTATCTTCACTATCTGCTCTTGACATCAATGGATTACCATCCTGTAAAAATTTTTGCTTCAAAATTTTCTTCAAATGTCTTTGTTTATCTTCCAACAAAACAATCTTATTTTCTCTTTCTTGAATCTCCATTTCTAAACTTTTTATAGAATTTTCCCATAAAGTTGAGATTTCTGTTTGTCTATCAAATTTCTTGATCATTTTAGCATCTCTCATTACAATAACTTCAGCTAATTCATTAAATAGCTTTTCAATTGTGGATACTGTAATAGAAGACACTTGTAATAGTTGTTCAAAGTTTTCCTGGATATTGCCGGGATCATTTTTAGAATGTGCTAAAAATTCTTTTAAACTTTGAATTTCGATTTTCAAATTATTTTGTAAAACTATTAAACGAGAACCATATGGACCCGTTCTCTTTTCAATTATATCACCAGTGACGGGATCAACCTGTTGGATATAATCGTCGTCCTCTTCTTCTTCATCTATTTCTGTTTCGTCAGGACCTGCGGCATTGCAATTACCACCAGCATTGGCCGATTCATTCGAACTAATTTCTTGAGATGGAGGAGAAGACAGCATAGATGGTGTTCTCGAGACAAAACTTGCATTTGAAGAGTTCACTCCCATTTGATTTTTTGAATCTAAATTTAACCTGTTATATTCATTAATTTCTTCTAATTTGTTCCTTGATTTTCCAGATGATATTGGATTTAAACGATTTTTAATTCTTTTAAACTTTGAAGGCTTTGTGGAATTTGGTTGCCTATGTTGATAATCCGCATCACCATCATTATCAGACATCGAAGACATCGAGATTGAAGATGCACCAGATGAAATTCTTTGATGACTCTGATATGAACTCGAAACACTTTGCAGTGAACTTGGATATTGTTGTTGTTGTAATTGTTGTAATTGCTGTTGCTGTTGCTGCTGTTGTTGAGTAAGATTGAACGTATCATTAGTTCTAGCTATATCAAAACTTTCTCTATTTCTTTGAGTTTGCTTTTGAGTGTTTGAAGTTACACCATTCCAATGATTCGCATTATTATTATTATTATTATTATTATTATTATTACTATTATTGCTATTATTACTATTATTACTGATGATAGGAGATGTAACACTATTACCACTATTATTGGTAGCAATACTTAAACTATGGGTAAGTATATTTTCATTAATATTATTAGATTGTTGTTGTTGATGATGATGATCTAAAAGTTGTTTTTTTTGAACATCTTTTGCATATCTAATAGCATTCTGTAAAAACCAAACCCATCTATTTGTTTCAATATAGTGATTTGATTTTAAATGCCATTTAATTGATGTTGTATTACCTGCAGGAATTTCAATTTCAAATTTTGATTTTTCAGAACTATCCATTTTTAATCTTGCATTAACTAAATTAATAGCACCACGACAATTTTTATTTATATCATTTGGTGATTTATAATAAGATAATCTACCTTCAGAATCTAATATAAACCAACGTAATTTATAACCTCCTGCAAAATTTGTCCATTTTTTTAAAAAACCTTTATAAGTTGGAGGTTGATCTGAAGAAGTATTACCATTACCCATTGGATCAATAATTGATTGTTCTTTTGAACTTTCTTTTAATAATTTTTTTAAAGGTGAATTAGATGAAGAAACTAAATCAACTGGTAATTTACCACTAGTATTTCTTTTAAAAGGATCACCACCATGATCTAATATGAATTTACACATTTCCAAATCATTTTTTTTAACAAATTCATGTAATACACCATCACCAGTAATTGGATCAGTACCATTTATATCCAATAAATCCATAACTCTTGGATTTAAAAGTAATTTTTCCAACAGATTAAAATTTCTAGTTTCAAAAGCATTTCTTAATTCATTTGATTTAATTTCTACAAATTTTGTTCTTAAATTTGACATTAATTGAATAACTGATAAATCTGAAGTTACTTCTATTGGATATTTATTTTTAATATTTGAAATACAATCATTAATATTTGGTAAACACATCAAATAATGAATGATATCATAACGAGAACTTTGTACAGCCAAATGTAAAGGTGTATTACCATCATTATCCTGAGTATTAATATCTTCTACAAGGTTATTATCCACAATGAATTGTACAATTGACAATTGACCAACTTGAACTGCATAGTGTAAAAGTAATCTTGTTACATTTTGAATTTGTGGGTCTTTTTTATTAATTTCATTAGAGGCCTCATTTAATAAACTTGTTAATCTATTTGTATCATTATTTCTCAAACAATCTAAAAGCTTCAACCTTAATAAAGATGCATTTAATTTTGGAATTGGCGCTTGCGCCTGTGTTGGCACTGGCGCTACTGTAGGTGATTCAACGGTTATTTCTGGAACATTATTATCAGCGCTAAAAATTGGAAAAAAAAAAAGAAAAAAAAAAAAAAAAAATGTTAGTATTACTAAACTTATTTAAAACATATCATCAAACAAAAGTGATCCATTGAACAGCTATCTAACCTAGTGCTAACCTAGCTCTAACTAGCTCTAACTAGCTCTAGCTAGCAGTAAATAATTGTAAATAGCTCTAAATAGATGTAAATTTAAACATACTTGGAACTATCAATTACTTCTGGAGACATAATCCAGTAGATAGATTCTTTAACTTTAAATTCCACTTTTTATTAAAGAATTAAAAAATTATTAATTTATTGAAAATAACCTCGAACTAAATGGATTAAATATATATATATATATTAGTTTAAATAATTTGCTAAATTGCTACTTTGTGATAACTAACTAAAGAGAAAGACAGACAGACACACACACACATACACACACACAGTTTTTACCTCTTCTAGAAAAGATCATATTCAGTTTCCGAAAACAGATATTTTAGTAGCACAGTGCACTATAACACAATCTAATAAGAACAGCAGCAGCAAAAATAACAGCAAAACAACAAGAACAAAAACGACTTGAAAGAAAATAATGTCTGTCAATTAAAAAAAAAAACCCCTGTGTTCAAGAATTGCCCGAGATTAGCTGGTACACTACCATTTAGCAAATGCACTACTTTGTTTCTTGTAAAAACTATTTTTGGTAAATAAGAGCACTACTGTTTGTTCTATAAGATTTTTATTTTTTAATTTTTATTTTTTTTGAGTCGTTGAGCACTACTGCAAGTGTTTGCACTACTGCAAGTATTTGCACTACTCTGTATTTTGTTTTGCTTTAGTGTTACACTACTTTTTTTGTAAGTTTTTAGGAGATGATGGCATTGTAATATTTATCCGTAATTAAATCAATCAAAAAAATAAAAAATAAAAAAGAAAAATCTCTCCTTTTGTTTTGAACAGCTTTACTAAATATGAATAATTTAAACCACGTCATTATTCATTCATTTAAGAAGAAATTGAAATAAATTTTATCTTAAAATTAAAAAGATTTGAAATTAGAAAAGATTAATAAAAAAATTTTTTTTTTTTATTTTTCTTTTCTTTTCTAATTATTTAAAATAAAGTAAAGGATGTTTTTCCAATTACTTTCATATTTTGGAATTGTTGCAGGTTTTGTATCGGTAACGCTTGCAATAGGTAAGTTATTTTATCAATAATAATAAAAAATAAAAAACAAGAGATTAGATAATTGTGATACTAATATTAATGGTTTATGTTTAATATAAAATTTTTTTTGTTTTAGCTTCTGGATTATACTATTTATCAGAATTAGTTGAAGAACATACTGAATTTACCAAAAGAATTTTGAAAAGATCAATTTTAGCAATTATAATAATTTATATATTATTATGGTTATTTGATTCATTCCCATTTAAATTAACAATTTTTTCATTATTTACTTATTACATTTATTATCAAAATTTAAAACATTTTCCTTATATTAAATTATCAGGTTCTACATTTATTGGATCATGTATTTTGGTTATACTTAATCATTATTTATGGTTTAAACATTTTGCAAATCCTTATCTTCCGTCAATTGAAGAAAGATTAAAAGCAGATTATAAACCTCCTCATGTTGCTACTTTTGCAGAAATTGCAAGTTTTTTCGGAATATGTGTATGGTTTGTACCATTTGCTTTATTTATATCATTAAGTGCAAGTGAAAATTATTTACCAAGTAATTTAGCTGATGTAAACAGAATTAATGGAATTGATGATAATAATGAAAAAAGAAAAAATAAAGGAGTAGGATTAGTTAAATTGGTTATTGGGTTTTGTCTACAAAAATATTATGAAATTGGAAGAACTCTTGGATATGAATTAGATCCAAATCATGGAAGAATAATTTAATTTAATCTAAATTAATTGATTGTATTTTATAGACCTTTTTTTTTTTAAAAAAAAAAAAAAAAAAAAACTATTCTCTTCTTTTATTTTATTTCTACTTTTTTTTTCTATTTCTCTATCCCTCTTTCTCTTTAAAAATACTGATATCATAACTCCAGGTATTTTTGTTCAACACTAATTCACATCTCTTGTAATTATTAAATAAACCATATTTCTATTAAAAATTGATAGCTCAATTTCACGCTTAGCTTAATAGTGGAGAAAGTACCTAAAAAATAAATGAAAAAGATAACTAAATTATATTTCATATTATATTATTTATTCATATATTGATATATTGATATATTAAGACGAGGTGGGTGTTTATCATTAGGAAGTAATCGATAATGGGTCACTTGATAACTTTAGCAACTTGTAATTTGAATCAATGGGCTTTGGATTTTGAAGGAAACAGAGATAGAATTGTGGAAAGTATTAAAATTGCAAAATCAAAAGGTGCAAGATTAAGAGTTGGACCTGAATTAGAAGTCCCCGGTTATGGTTGTTTAGATCATTTTTTAGAAAATGATACTTATCTACATTCATGGGAAATGTATGCTTCTATATTAACAAATGAAGATACTTATGATATTGTATTGGATATTGGTATGCCAATTGTACATAAAAGTAGAAAATATAATTGTAGAATCTTATCTTATAATGGTAAGATTTTATTTATTAGACCAAAAATTTTTTTAGCAAATGATGGTAATTATCGTGAAATGAGATTTTTCACTCCATTTTTGAAAACAAATACTTGTGAAGAATATGTTCTTCCAAGATTAATTCAAAAAATTACTGGACAAGTTTGTGTGGATTTTGGTGATGCTGTAATTAGTACTTTAGATACCGCAATTGGTTGTGAAACTTGTGAAGAATTATTTACACCTCTGTCACCTCATATTGCATTATCATTGGATGGTGTGGAGATTATTACTAATTCTTCTGGTTCTCATCATGAATTGAGAAAGCTTAATACTAGAATGGAATTAATTTCAGAAGCTACTGCAAAATGTGGTGGTATTTATCTTTACGCTAATCAAAAAGGTTGTGATGGTGATAGATTATATTATGACGGTTGTGCATCAATTGCTGTCAATGGTAAGATTGTTGCTCAAGGTAGTCAATTTTCATTAGATGATGTTGAAGTTGTTACAGCAACAGTTGATTTAGAAGACGTTAGAGCTTATAGATCATCTATTTCTCATGGACTTCAAAGTAGAGAATCACCAAAATATAAAAGAATTCATGTTCCAATTGAATTGACACCTTCTTCAACTACTTTTGATATCAAGTTAAAACCAACAAAGATTAGAGAAATTAAGTATTATTTGCCAGAGGAAGAAATAGCTTATGGTCCTGCTTGTTGGTTGTGGGATTATGTTAGACGTTGTAAAGGTTCTGGATTTTTTTTACCGTTAAGTGGGGGTATTGATAGTTGTGCAACTGCTGTTATCGTATACAGTATGTGCTGTTTAGTAGTAGATGCAGCAAACAATGGAAATGCTCAAGTAATCGAAGATGCCAGAAGAATCGCCAATATGGAAGATGACAAAGATTGGAAACCAACCGATCCTACTGAATTGGCAAATAAAATTTTCCATACTTGTTTTATGGGAACTACAAACTCTTCAAATGATACAAGGTCTCGTTCAAAAGAGTTGGCTTCCAAAATTGGTTCTTATCATGTTGATCTTAATATGGACTCATTAGTTACTGCTATCGTATCTATATTTGAAGTTGCCACCGGTAAGAAACCTGTTTTCAAAATATTTGGAGGTTCAAACATTGAAAATTTGGCTTTACAAAATATTCAGGCCAGATGCCGTATGGTTCTAGCTTACTTGTTTGCTCAACTTTTACCTTGGACCAGAGGTAGAACTAACACAGGTGGACTATTAGTTCTAGGTAGTGCAAACGTAGATGAACAATTACGTGGTTATTTGACTAAATATGATTGTTCTTCTGCAGATATTAACCCTATAGGTGGAATTTCTAAGACCGATTTGAAAAAGTTCATTAAGTTTGGCGTGAAAAGATTCGATCTCCCTATATTGCAGAGCTTTTTGGATGCAACTCCTACTGCTGAGTTGGAACCTATCACGGAGAACTATGTTCAATCAGATGAGATCGATATGGGAATGACGTACGAAGAATTATCAATATTCGGTAGATTGAGAAAAGTTTCAAAATGTGGCCCATATTCAATGTTTATCAAGTTATTGCACGAATGGTCTGATGTGTATAAGCCAAGAATTATTGCTGAGAAGGTCAATCGATTCTTCTGGTACTATGCAGTTAACAGACATAAACAAACTGTTTCCACACCAAGTTATCATGCTGAACAGTATTCTCCTGATGATAATAGATTTGATTTAAGACCATTTTTAATCAATCCTGCTTTTCCTTGGGCTAGAAAGAAGATAAATGAAATAGTGGAGACTTTGGAGATGAATGATGGCGAAGATAAACATCACCAGTTAGAAAACATGGTTCTTACATGAATTGCAGTTTTAATTTTTTTTTCTTTTAAAGGCGAATTATCAGTTTTTAGTTTACATATGAAAATGGTAGATACACTTTAAGTACATTTCTAATTATAAAAAATTAGATATTTAAAACAGTAGAAATCAACAATATAAATTTGTTCTAAGTGTCAGAAAATAAAATTGAGTGAAAACCCAATGTGAACCATAAAAGACCCAGAAAATGTAAATTAATCTATTGAAGCTAATTGATTTGGCGAACTGTTAATACCTTTAAAAACTTCTAAAAATTTATCTATTCCTGCGCTTAGATCATTAATTGAATTCTCATTATAATCATTCTGTCCACTTGAGTTTTCAATGTCTTCATTATTTAAATCAAAAGTCTTGTCTGCAAAATAACTGTCATTTGTTTTGATACTACTGTGAACCTTTTTGTAGTTCTCAAATTCAAGTTTCAAATTTTCGTTTTGCAAACTTAACTCATGAATTTTTTTCGTCAACTCTTCTTCTTTCTTAATAGCTGACAATTGATAGTTCTTGATATATATTTGTTGTTTTGACAAAATATTCTTGAATTTTTCTAAACTCAAAATTTTTTGGTTTATTAAATCTTCATAAGCACTAATTTTTAAGCTTTGTTCTTGAGTTTGCGAGAATAAAGAAGATATTTTCAAATTTTTCATTTCTAGTTCCTTCTCGAGCGATGAAACCAGAGATTCATGAGCACCCAAGGATTTTTGATTACTCGAAAGTAAAATTTCCTGCTTTTCATGAGAGGACGTTAACTCTGAAAGTTCTGCTTTCAAAGAGTTGATAGTAACATCTTTAGTAGATACTTCTGTACTTAGATTATTCAACTCATTTTCTTTTGCTTTATTCTCTTTCTCTAAGTTGATAATGTTCTGGTTTGCAACAACCATTTTATCACTTAACGATTTCTTTAAGAAATTTAATTTTTCGTATAATTGCAACAGAACTGCACTATCCATCAGGTTCTTAGGTATTTGTTCATCATTCTGTGAGGAAATAGGTAACACAGGTAGTGAAGTATCTTTTGATTCAGATTTATCATCTTTAAGACCTTTATTATTCGTTAATTCCTCTTCTAAGCTTTTGAATTCGGAAGAAGAATCATTATCTTTGAAGCTAGAATTCTTATTCAAAACTGGAGTATCCTGATTATTGCTAATATTTCTATTCAAAGAATCACCTGAATTATCATCATCATTGGAAGTGTGTACATTATTGAATAATTTATCTGTTGATTCTGAACCACTGTATTTTCCAGAATACTTGTCCAACAAACTGCTCATTGTAAAGTTAGAAGTAACACTTTCATTATGATGATTGAGAAAAGATTTATCCGCTTCTTTTGATGAACCCGTCAGCACAGCAGGATCTAATAAATTACTTCGAGAGTCTTTATCAAAGTTGGATATATTAATATTCAGAGAAATCAGATCACTCGATTTTTTAAATTCATTCATTTCCTCTTCAAGTTTATTAAACCCATTGTTTTCAGTATCTTTAGAGGAAAATTTATCATTATTTATGTTAGAATGTGTACCTGTTTCCAGTTTTAAAGCATTTTGAGATCCAGATTCCTCTATTTTCGAATCATCCCTGTATATTTGAGAGTCGCCGCTTTTCACTCTGTGTCCTTGGGGAACTGGCGGCGATTTATGTTGTTTGCTTTGAGAGACTTGTCTTAAAACAGGAGTAACGTTTTTGCTAGAGTTAATGATTTCTGCAGTCTTAGTTCGTGTATTTTTAGAGTTTTCAGGACTGTTAGTGTTGTCATTGTTATTAACACTACCTCCACTTCTTATTCTTCTGTTTTTAGCAACGCTGATGCTATCAATTCTTTTAACACCAGAAGATCCAGAGTAAATTGAAGTATTATGCGAAGAACTACTAACTCTATCTGAACGTTTGGTATCCTTACGTTGCCTTAAAGGAGTCGAAGAAAATATTTCATCATCTTCAGGATGCGAAATTGACTTTGTTGAATGTGTTTCAAACGGAACTTTAGATTCTTCAGAAGCTTGAATTATTTCACTATCAGTTTCGTTTAACAGAGATTTTGGAATCAGGTAAGTTTGTTCAACCTCATTATTTTCATTTTTACTATTGTCTTCCATGATCGCAATGTTTACTGATTCCAAAATATAATCTTCCAATCTTGATAGATCGAATTCGTAAATATAAGTAGTTTTATACTCAAATTCATTAGGATCGATACCAGTCAATTCTAGTAAATCATCATTATCTGTATCGTTAATGGAATCTAATACAACAATATCTTCTCTTGAATTATTATTTTCGGAATCCAATTGATCGCCTCCCATTATTAACAATTTTTCATTCACTAAGTCATAAGTAATGGAGTGGCCACTTCGTCTTCCAGGAGCATTCAAGCCATTGGTTGATATCTTGAAAGCTTCAAACGTATCCAAATTTATAGCAATAAAATGATCTAATGTAAAACCGTTTGAATCTTTCCCACCATAACTTATTAAGTAATTCTGATATAACGTTGCAGCATGTTCTTCTAACAGTGGAGGTTGATACGTGGAAGAATAGTTACAAACTTTCCATGATTCATCAAAGGGATTGAAACAATACAATTTATTTGATAAAGTTCCATTCATTGTAACACCTCCAAATATAAAAATCTTTCCCTCATACACTGTCATGGTATGGTTTGATAAAGGAGGAGGCTGAAACCTTGATATTTTACCCTTATTATTGTCATAAATCATTTTCCACTGAGTAGTTGGTTTTCTGAAATTTCTCAAATCAAAGCACCACATATCGTTAAACGTTTCCTCATCCAACTGACCACCAAATAAATACAAATAAGATGACCACGAAGCTTCTTCTGATTCTATTTCATTTTGGAAAGTTACAACTGTTATTGAGTGGCCATATCTACCTTTAGGCTTCAATCCCTGTGGCTGTGGAATTGTCCATTTTAATGAGTTGATGTTGAAAAAATAAAGACTGTTATCCAATTCACCTGAAGAATTCAATTGTATTGTATCACCTCCATAAACTATGAAAGCATTACCAATTAAAATTGAACTATGACCAACCCTTGGAGCAGGGATACAATCAAAATTTTCAATTGGTTTTGCAATGTATGAATAATCACTTGTTTGATCGTTTTTAACGGCATTAATTTTCCATATATCACCATAGACATTACCATCACGTAAACCACCCATAACAAAAGTAGTTCCAGCGTCGGAAGAAGTTGTTGATGCTGTATGACGATACCTTGGAAAAGGAGAATTATATAATTTTTTCTTTTTCCAGGGCACCAGTTCACCATACTGGTCTTTGGCCGATACAGGAGTTCTATTATCAGCTATTTGAGTACGATCTTTAGGAATTTCGTTTCTATTTTGATGAGAATTATATGTCAAATTTGGAGATCTATAAGACTGATCAGATCCCTGATATTGGAAATCAGTCATACCATTGTTAGCGCCGTTAAAATTTTGAACTTGATGACGAAATTGTCGATGACGATTGGAATAACGACTTTGGTTTAGATGAGGATGACATGGTTTAGGTTTACAGGCAGTTTTGTTTTTTTTTTTGCTCAACTTTTATTAATAACAAATTTATGTTTATTTCTTTTTTTTTTTTCTTTCAATTCTCTTCTTACTACTACACTCTTATGTCCTATCAGGCTTTCTTTATCTTCTCAATCTCAATCCTATACAGTATTAATATATATCTTCTATATAACTCTATATTATCGTAATCTGAAAGAGGTTTCTTAAAAATACAACAAAAGTAGTGTTGTGAACGAAAAGAGGAAAATTTTAAAATGAGCACCACAGGCAAAGTAAAGTAATCCTTTTATAAGGTGATTATAGATTAGAATTAGATCCAACGGCGGTTAAGGAAGAGATTGGATTTCTTGGTACTGTCAACTTTGAAGGTTCTGTTTTGTTATTTTATTTGACATATTGAGGAGCCAGGAGAAGAATGCCGGCCAATTTTTTCAAGAAGAAGAAGAATCATTCCAATTCACAGAGACCTAGTGGTAATTCCCTGATCCCTGGTAAACGTGATACATCAGATTCAAGCAGTTTAATTTCTGGCTCGATTACTTCCAAATCATCATTTCATCAATTGCCTCGAGCCTCGCTTCAACAGGATGTGTATAGTTATACGAGGAATGGGTCGTCGGAGTACCAACACCAAAACCCAAACCAAAGTCAAAGTCAAATTCAAAGCCAAAGCCAAAGTCAAAGCCTGCAGCAACTCCAGCAATTGCAATTGCAACAACAACAACAGCTGAGCCAACATCAGTATCATACGCCTTTATTAGCTGGGCAACAACAACATTATTTCCCCAATTCTCAAAGTGTTTCTCCCCCAGAGTATGCCACTCCTCCAACAACGGTTAATAGTAATTACTCTCCCTCGTACAAGACTCGTCAGTATAATTCGGCAAATATTCCAATGCAATCGACTTTTGCTCAGCAACATCAATATAGGACCCAACCAACTTCTTATAGCGCTACTCCATCTCCTTATAATAGAAACTTGGAATATTCTAATGGCAGGAATTACCAACAAGCTCAGGGACTTCTGTTATATCATTTATAGCGCCTGTTCCTGTTGTAGTGGTGCCTTCTTTAGTACTGCTGGTGGTACCCGTGCCCACGCCTGTGCCGGTACCTATACCGGTACCTGTGCCCGATTTCCTATTGGAGAATTCTTTCATTTCAACAGGTCCTCTTGGTGGATTCTTACTCACATCATTCCAACTTTCTCTATTTGCAGATTTTGAGTCCTTTTTATCTCTGGATCCACTGGATCCACTGGATTGAGCATGGTTACCATCTGGATGAGATCCTCCATGAATAACAGCATCGACAACTGATTTTATCGATGAAGGAATCTTATATCCATGTGCCGATGATGCAGCAGTATCATCAAACAAATTCTTGATTCTATTCTCAGAAGAATGATGTTCCAATTCTTCAGGTTGACTAGGTACCTCATAAAAGGATTCAGTGGCTGTAGTCTCATTTTGTTGTTCAGAAAGATCAAGAAAATTTAATTTTTCAAATTCAGATTGTATATAATTATCAACTTGTGAAAGAATACCCCATAATGAACTTTTCTTATTATTACTACCACCAACCCCACTATCTCTATTTGTCTGTCTTTGTCTTGGTGGATTATTTAAATTAGCAAGTGATGAGGATTGTGAATTTGTAGTACTAGAATTAAAATTATCATCCAATGGATGTTGCCTTGTATGATTTTTATTTGAAGATGGTGATGCAACCAAGTTTTTCCTACTTGGCGGATTAGGAAAGACTCCTAGCTGAGGTTGAATAGGTGTATTTTGAGCTGAAGAACTTATATGTTTGTATAGATTTTTTTCGACATTTTTTTTCAATACTTCAAATTCCATTTCCATTGTCTTTTTCTTGGTAAGTAAATTTTTAATAGTTTCCTTTATTTCCAATATTTCCAGTTCCTTTGTCGCCAATTCTCTTAAATCTTTTGATAATGTATCTTCGTTATTAACTTTGCTTGGTGAAGAACCTCCTGGTAATGATAGCCCATCATCTAAAGTCTGACTTATTTGAGGAAATCTTGGAGTCTCTGGTGATGGAGTTGGACTTATATCAACATTGTCAATAAGATTATGAGACATCCTGTTTTCAGACTTATTACTTAAGCTCATTGGAGGAGTTCCTGCTTGACTTGTAGGTGGTTGATTAGAATCCTCTGAAGACACAACAGGAATATTGAAATTAATACCAGATATTCTCTTATTAGATGAATTTTTCTTCCCAGTAGATGAATTCGACCCGATACTCAATTGTCTATAATGAGATTTCGAAGAAGAATTTAACTGCAGCCTTGCCTGAGAGACTTTACTAGTACTGCTACTACCATTATTATTATTATTATTGCTGTTTGTATTGGTATTAATATTTCTTGTTTTGGGTAAAGTAGAAGCTGTCACTTCCTTGCTTTTAGGATTCAGAACTGGTGTCTTGAAAGTTGATTCAACGGGACTCTCCATTGGAGGAGTTATAATGTTAGTTCCATCAACATTACCAGAGCTATCAGTTGGAGTCACAATTTTTTTGATACTCTCGACGTTATCACTAGAATCTGGTGATGACATTTCCAGAATTACCTTTCAAAATGAGTCTCAGTTCAAGTACACTCTTAAGACTATTATCAATAAGAAATATTTTGACTCAGTAAAACTGTTACGCTGCTATCGTTGCTTCTGTTCTTACTGATGTCGCTAACACTACTGCGGTATTAATCAGCAATGATAAATATGATAGAGATAACGACAATGAATAAAATTATTGGTAAAAACAAAAAAAAAAAAAAAACACCACAAAAGAAAAAACAAAAAAAAAAGTCAACTTTATATATCAAAATTACTCAAATATATTATATTATCAATGGAGTTGACTGGTAACAAAACAATTTTACCTGTTATCAATGTCATTTAATATTATAATATTTTAAAATCTTTCTTATCACTTTTTTGTATTTTTATTTTTTTCACCTTTTTTTCTTTTTTTGTGTACTTAACTCAACCTAATTGAGATACATAATATAGAACAGAAACGGGTATTAAACTTGAACCAGCCAAAACGGTTTTAGGTTGGACCAGCAAGCAAGTGATTTGTTTTTTTGAAAAGAGATGTACAAGTCATCTGAACGATCTAAGGATGAAGAGAAAACCAAAGGATCGAGATATCGTGAGTCAAGATATCGTGAATCAAGACATCGTGATAAACATGACGTTTCTCATGGGAATTTGTCTTCTTCAAGTAGAAATAGAGAAAAATCACCAGTACGAGAGTTAAAACCTGTAGATAGGAAAGAAAATAACAATAACGTTGGGATACAATTGAAGCCATCAGGATTATTAGGACGAAATGAAAAGAGTAAAAAAATAGCTCTGTCCAAAAAAGAGAATGATAAATATTCACCTCCAAAAGATTCAATAGTACCGGCATCTTTATCTAAGAGTTTTCAACTTTTTTTATTCAAAAGTGAAGACGATAAAGATGCAACTAAAATAGTTCTTTCTTCGAAATCTTTTTACATAATTGGAAAAGATGAAGAAGTTTGTGATATTATTGTTAGAGATAGTGATACTGTGTCTTCGCAACATGCAGTTGTTCAGTTTAGAGAAAAATCAACAGGAAATGTATCGCTGTATATAATAGATATGGACTCAAAAAATGGGAGTTTTTTAAATGAAGTGGAAATTCCAAAAGAGAGGTATATTGAATTGAAAAATCAAGATATACTTAGGTTTGGTGAGAGCGATTGGGAGTATATTTTCATAAGTTCATAAGTATATAATAAACTGCAAAAATAGATGTTATACAAGAAACCTTATAAAAAGGTCATTTTGTAATGAATAAAACCTATATTCTCTTTCTATAAACACCAATGGTACTTTGAAACAAATAAAAAAAAAAAAGTTCAAAAAATCAGAAAGAAGTAAAAAAGAAAAAAGTAACAATATATGATACAAAAGTAAAAGCCTTTTTTCTATATTAGGTTCTTCAATCATTCCGTTTGAAAAACTTACCAAAGTTCTTAAAGTTATCATTAAATTTCATATTATCGATGGTTTTGGCGAGATTTTTCTCAACCAGATCTTTTCTTGTAATCAAATTCTTAATAGGTTCGCCCCCATTTTGCCCATTGGCCGTTGTGCTATTTGAATTATTTGATGTATTATTATTATTATTGTTATTACTATTATTATTGGATGGAGTGTTACCGAAAGGAATGGATATACTTGGGAATCCCTTAAGAGCCGGCGAGTTCGGAGAAGCAACAGAGTTTGTAGAAGTTTTTGAATTTATCAACCACGGAGGATAATTATCATAGTTATAGTCTATTTGGTCAACATTCAAATTTTCTAAAAATTTTAAACTTCCAACTAGAGATTTATTACCATTACCTGTAGAGATATTATTATCATCTGCATCAATCAAGTTATCCTCGTACTTTGTTAACTTTTCTTCAAAAGTTTTAGAATATTTTGATAATTCAACTCTGTTGAAATTTATATTTTGAGCTGATGTTGGTAGAATGCCTTTAATTTTCAATATCTTGATAAAATTATTAAAATTTCTATCACCAATTATGAAAAAATAATTCATTACAAAATTATCAATGGGTTTAAACTGGATCAACAATAACTTTAAAATATTTTCTATATTCCCCAAAGATTGATTGATAAACCTTATATATGCTTTTGAAGATAATTCTTCTTGTTGCTTATACAATTCTGGTAAATTGATTAAATTTTTTTTCAAAACTTGTATATCAAGTAAAAACTGTTCTGACATTACTTCATTGATTGGTTTTAATTTGATCATATTAATTAAAAATGAATAACTAATAAGTTCAACTAGTTTATTCATAAAATTTTTAGTATATATAACTCTATTGATTTTTTCAAATATTACAATACAATTTGAATTAATAGTTTTACTGATATCAGATGTATAACTAGATGAATCTTCAACACTATTCAAATTTTTCCAATTTAAATTGATCATTGTTCTCCATTGTAATGATAAATCTTCACTTATTTTGAAAACCAATAAATTTAAACATTCATTTATTAATTGCATAAAAACTTCTTTAACTTTTGAAAAATTTTGTTCAACTTTACTAGAGAATTTCTCATTTATTAATGATGTTAATCTTTCTTGTAATTGAGATATTGTTAATGAACAATAATCTGCAGTATTTAAAACTAAACAAGCATAAGTTAAAACTTGTTGATTTTCTTCTTCATTATTATTTTTTATTGTTTTAAAATCTGGTATTATTGGTTTTAAAATCAAATCATGATATTTGTTCAAATATTTAACAAATATTGCAGATAATTTTAATAATGGTTCTCCTGTAGATAATTTTGACAATTGTGATAATAATGATCTATAAATTCTAAATAAATCAGCAGATGAAGTTAAAATGTTTAAAGAATTTTCATCTTGTTCATGATGTTCATCTGAACCATCATTATTTTCTAATAACTTTGAAGGGTTTAAAAATTCTAAAAATTTATCATTAATTATCTTTTCTTGATGATCCAACCAAACATTTAAATATGGTTCAAATACAGAAGAAATTTGTTTATCAAAATTTATTTCCTTTTTTTCTTGATTTATATTTTTATTAACAAGTATATTTTTAAATTTAAATTTCATATTTAAAAAATTTTCAAATTCTAAAGTTTCTGATAATGAATTTAATAATAAATTAACATTAATATTTTTTGATTCTTTTTGTAAAACTTCTTTTAAATCTTGTTTTGTAAAATAACAAAATCTATCACTTAATTGATATAAAATATTCCATTCTGATGGAAATTTTGATGAATATCTTAATTCAACATTTTTGAAAACTCTTCTGAAAAAAATATATCTTCTACTTAAATTTTCTAAAGAACCAGCTTCTTCTGTACTTTTAAAAATTGATTGAATTTCTTTTAATTGATTATTTATAAACCAATTTAATAATTTATCATGATAAGAATTTCCTAATAAATCCAATATTTTACAAGCATTTAATAATTCCATATTTGAACGAGATTGATTTAATTCTTTATCAAAATCATTAAAAATTTCATCAACTATCTTTGTTTTTAAACTATTAACTTTTTTATTTAAATTATTAATATCATCAATACTTTTATAACTTTGAAAATGATCCATAAATTCTAATACAACACTTAATAATTGATAAATTTCATAATAATCTTTATTATTGGAATTATAAATAATATGTTCAACATTATTATATGAAGTTATTAACATTTGTAATCTTTTCAAAATTGTCATTGATAAAGTTACATTTTTTTTACAATTATCCAATTTTTTAATATTATGTGTCATAGAATTTATAGTCCTTTCAGTTGTCTTTGCCAATTTTTTAGTATTTTCCATATCAATTATTAAATCATTTAAATCAATTTCAATCAGTGAAAGTGTACTATTAGCATTCACAGAATCTTCATTATATTTACTCCTCCGAGTATCAATCTCTAAATCCAATTTTTGCTTATAAGTATTTGTGAAAAAAATCAAATCATCCAATTCCAATAACGCTGATGGCGATCGAAATAATTCATCTAAATGAGCAATAGGAGAATATTCAACTGACTCCAAGTCAGTATCTTTATCTCCCATTGTCATTAAAAATCTCTTGATATAACAACCAACAATGGAAAGAAATAAGAAATATATATATATATATATATATATAATATTTTCTTAATGAAGAATGATTATAATACAAACTGATTTCGTTATACACATTTTCTTATTTTTTTAGTAAATTCTTGGTTTACTCTTATTACCTTACTCAGTCAGTCAATCAAATCAGTTAGTTAATAGAGAGAGAGAAAAAAAAAAAATCTAGCCATATTGGGTAATTACTGTATTGGGTATGTATACAGGTAAAATCTCATACAATTCCCAATTTGGAAAATAAATTTTATCTTTCTTTTTTCAGAAAGAAATTAGAAATAGTGCACTCTAAACCAAAAACTACTATTTAGGAAGGTGTTTCGAAACGTACGGTTTTTTTTTTCATTTTCTTCATTTTCTCGGATGCGGTAACCGGTTAGAGCGATTGGGCCCCCATTCTCTCCCACGCTCTCCCACGCTCTCCCACTCTCTCCCACCAATTTACCAATTTACCAAAGAGATCTGTCCGGTTTTCTTTCGCCGATAACCAAACAGGCAAAGAGAGAAGATAGACAGGCAGACAAGCCGGCAGACAGACCGGCAGATACTCCAATTGCAACTGCAACTATAATTCCAGAAGTGAAGTATAATATACTAGAGAAAATGATATAAATTCAGTAGTTGGCCCTTGGATGAACAATTTGAAATAAAAATTAAAAAAAAGAAAAAAGGATCTCATTATAACTTGGTTCTTTATCAGTTTTGAAGATTGAAAAATTAAAAAATTGTCAATTTCTATTAGTAGTAGTAAAGATTATAAGTTAGATAAAAAAGAAAGGAAAAATGCCAGAAAGAATATCTTGGGAACAAATTAATAAAACAGGCAATAGTCTTTTATCACCAGCTTACAAGTCCAATGGACACGTATTCACTTCAGGTTCGGTTGGAGTTGATCCTGTTACTGGTAAGATTCCAGAAGATTTGGAAACACAGGCTGAAATTGCAATTGCAAATTTGAAGCATGTCTTGGAGAAATCTGGAACATCCATTGATAAGGTGCTAAAAGTTTTATTATTTATTGGTCATCCTTCTTATGCTGCTACAGTCAATAAAGTCTATGCAAAATACTTTATTAACAAACCAGCAAGATCATGTGTTGTTGTTTCATTCCCAAACCCAAACGTTAAAGTTGAGATGGAATGTATTGCTGAGTATGAAGAAATTAAAACTAAATTATAATAAAATAAAAAAGAGAAAAAAAAAACCATATTCTATTTTTTTTAGTTTTTACATATGTAGTATTAGTTGACTTGAGTCTTTAAACTCTTATCCAATACAATACTTGACTATTTTATTTCTATATTTTTGTATTGTAATTTAATTTAATCTCTTTTTATAGTTAAATCTTGACTTTATATAAGAAAAATTAAAAACAGTAAATTTTTTTTTCATTTCTTTTTCTTTTGTTTTTTTTGAGTTTATTTTTGACTTGATGCTCAGTAATAAACGGTTTGTCTTTTTTTTTTTTAGGTTTGACTATTTGGATGAGATAGAGATCGGATTTTCTATTGGGAATAGTCGAGCAATAGCATATGTCAAAAGCTAGTGGTAATGATGATCATGACGATAAATCTTCAGAAGAAATTACTTTACCGAGATTTTTGTTAATGAGACCGTCTTCTTCTTTACTGCTTAATGCAGAATTGAACCAAATCAATAACAACGATAACGAGAACGGTGAAGTTGAAGATGACGATGACGATGACGATAATAATAATGACGATTACGACGATAACCATGATGATAATGACAATAATAATGATGAAGAGTCTTTGGAAGCTATAGATGAGAATGCTTCTTTAAAAGATGAAGAAGAACCTACTAAGATCAAAATCAATGATGCATCAGAAGATTTTTTCGATGATGAGAGTGCAATGAGTAACCCTGATCATTATACTTCTTCAAGTTCAGATAGCATAAACCTCGGTAACTCGGATGGAACAACTAAAGATCTGACAGCAGCTACAGCAGCAGCAGCAGCTGGTGCTGGTAATGCTGGTGCTTCTTCTTCTTCTGAAGATACAGCAACTGGTGAAAAACTTGCCAAAATTTCTAGTAACAAATCCCAGTTAAGTCGAGTATCTTCAACAACTTTAAAATTAAAGGCTAAATTTAAGAAAACAATGACAAATGGTACAAATTCGATATTGAATCATGGATTTGGATTTAAAAATAATAAAATAAATGTTGGAAATAGAATTCAAAAAAATCTCAAGTCGATTAATCAGGTAATAGATGAAGAAAAAAATATTGGGAATACAGATTTAGATGATACGAATGCAGATTCAGGTTCATCAGCTTCTCCTGAATTATCATCAACTCAGGCACAAACAATAGTTAATCAACATCAAAGTCTTACAAAGATGTTGAAAAATAAAGAGAATCCACTGGATGAATCGCGTTTTTTATCTCCCAATACAAATACTTTTTTCAATAGTTCTGATGAGGAAAACGACTATGATAGTTGCTTTGATGATCTTGATGCTTCAGCTAATGACTACATTGCACCACCTAAAAATGTACAAGCAGGTGTTTTATCTTCATTATTGAGATTATATCAAGGTGAAACTCTTTTCCATCATAAATCAGATAGTAGTTCTATCTTTTCAGAGAAAACAAATAATAGTGATATTCTTTCACCACAGAAATCTAGAGATAGTATTAACGAAAGAAAACCTAGATCAAGATTAAGAGAACATGCTTCTAGAAGAAGTTCAAGATCGGAATCGAATTTTAGATCAAAATCACCATTATCAGGAATAAAACATCATATAAATAATTCAGAACTGGATATTAGAAATGCTATACGTCTGACTTCACCAATAAATACACACCTTAAGAGACCACCACAACCTACAAGAAATGCTTCTTCTTCTTCATTTGTCAATATTATGAATAGTTTAAGAGCAGAATCACCTGCACCATCATTATTTAAGAAAAAATCATCATCTGCTTATTTTGAAAATTTACCAACTTTCCATAAACATAGAAAATCTAAAAAACAAAAAATAATTGAAAAATTAGAAGCTAGAGAAGCTAAAATTACTGTTCATATTGCAAATATTTTACAAAGACAAAGATTTATTATTAAAATTTGTAAAGCGTTAATGTTATATGGAGCACCAACACATAGATTAGAAGAATATATGATAATGACAGCTAGAGTCTTAGAAATTGATGCACAATTTATGTATATTCCTGGTTGTATGCTTATTTCATTTGGAGATGTTGCAACAAGGACATCTGAAATGCAATTAATTAGATGTTCTGAAGGTTTAAATTTAGCTAAATTATATGATGTTCATAATATTTATAAAGAAGTTGTTCATGATTTAATAGGTGTTGAAGAAGCAAACAAGAAAATAGATGAATTACTTTCAAGGAAACCATTATATAATCGATGGATTTTAGTTTTATTAAATGGTATAGCAAGTGCTTTAGTAACATCTTGGGGTTTTAAAGGAGGATGGAGAGATATGCCTATTTCATTTATATTGGGATTAATAGTAAGTTTTTTACAAAATTTTATTGCACCAATGTCAAAAACTTATTCATCAGTTTTTGAAGTTAGTGCTTCAATTATTGTTTCATTTTTAAGTAGAGCTTTTGGTGCAATTAATGGAGGTAGTACATTTTGTTTTAGTGCAATTGTTCAAAGTTCTTTATCATTAATCTTACCTGGTTATACCATCTTACTTGGTTCACTTGAATTACAATCTAGAAGTATTGTTTCTGGATCAGTAAGAATGTTTTATGCAATCATTTATTCTTTATTTTTAGGTTTTGGTATAACTTTAGGTGGTGCTATGTATGATTGGGTAACAAGAAATGATACAGTTTTAACATCATGTCCCGATAGTATTCAACTTTCCCCATATTTTAGAATGTTATTTGTACCATTATACTCTCTGAGCCAAGGATTATATTGTCAAGCAAGAATAACACAACTTCCTGTAATGGTACTTATTGCATGTTCAGGTTACGTTGGTTATTATTTTGCTGCAAAACATTTTACAAATTCTACAGAATTAAGTTCAGCAATTGGTGCCCTAATAATAGGAGTCATGGGTAACTTATACTCAAGAGTATTCAAAGGTATGGCCGTAGTTGCAATGTTACCAGGAATATTCTTATTAGTCCCAGGAAGTCTTGGTGTGAAAAGTACAATTGTAGCAGGTGTTAATCTTGCAAATAGTCTTGTTAGTGGTACTTCTACAGATAGCACCTCGACTTTGACTTTTGGTATCACAATGGTCGAAATCGCAATAGGTCTCAGCGTAGGATTAATTGCTGCAACCTTAATCATATACCCTTTGGGGAAAAAGAAAACTGGATTATTCACCTTATAAATTTGTACTATATACTATACTATAATAGAGGTATTAAACATTCTCTTTATAGCTGAAAATTTTTTTGTAAAAAACGGTAGTGTCTTTTGTAACAAATAAATGTTTATGTCCTGAAAATTTTCCAATTGAAAAGAAAGGTTTTTTTATTTAACCAACGCGTTGAACAAGTCTCCGGTATATAGAAAGAAAGAAAGAACCAAATATATATTAATATATTAATATATTAATATATTCTTTTCAATTTTAATAAAAATTTTTTATTAAAAAAAAAAGTGATTTTCTATTGGTTTGATCATGTCGCTTAAGTTACCTCAAGCGCCAAATGCTGGGCTTTTTAAAAATGGGTATCAGACATATTCAAGTAGTGATGGGGCTATTGTTAGAAATATTCAAGCTTGTAAAGAGGTTACATCTATGTGTTTAACAAGTATTGGGCCATGTGGTCGTAATAAGATTATTGTTAATCATCTTGGTAAAGTTTTCATAACAAATGATGCTGCTACGATGTTGAAGGAATTGGATGTTGTTCATCCTGCTGTTAAGATATTATGTATGGCATCAAATCAACAAGAACAAGAAATGGGTGATTTAACTAATTTTGTAATGATTTTAGCTGGAGAATTATTATTACTTAGTGAAAAATTAATAAATTTAGGTTTACAACCAATTGAAGTCATTAATGGTTATAATTTAGCAAAAATTTTTACAATTAAAGAATTGGATAATTTAGTAGTTGATGAAGTTAAAAGTTTAAATGATAAAAATGAATTATTAAAAATTATTAAACCTGTAATTTCTTCAAAACAACATGGTTTAGAAGAATTAATTAGTGAATTAGTAGTTGATGCTATATTAAGTGTTTTACCTAAAAATAAAAATACAAAAATTACTAATTTTAATGTTGATTCTATAAGAGTTGTTAAAATTATGGGATCTTCTTTAGAAAATTCATTTATTGTTAAAGGTATGGTTTTCCCAAGAGAACCTGAAGGTCATATTAAAAAAATTAATTCAAAATCAAAAGTAGCAGTATATACTTGTCCTATTGATATTTCAACAACAGAAACAAAAGGAACTGTACTATTACATAATGCTCAAGAAATGTTGGATTTTAGTACTGGTGAAGAACAACAATTACATCAAATGGTAAAAGAAATTCATTCAAGTGGAGTTAGAGTTGTAATTGCTGGTGAAGCCGTTGGTGAATTGGCATTACATTATTTGAACAGATTTAATATCTTAGTATTAAAAGTCCCATCTAAATTTGATTTAAGAAGAATTTGTAGAGTTTGTGGTGCTACTCCATTACCAAGACTTGGTGCACCAATGCCAGAAGAAGCTGGTACTATTGATATTGTAGAAACTAAAGAAGTTGGTGGTGATAGAGTTACAATTTTTAAACAAAATGAAGAAGATATTTCTAAAACTGCAACTATTGTCATTAGAGGTGCAACAAAAAATAATTTGGATGATATCGAAAGAGCAATTGATGATGGTATAAATTCTGTAAAAGGTTTATTAAAAGATCCTAGATTACTTCCAGGTGCAGGTTCAAGTGAAATAGAATTAGTTGGAAGAATTACAGCATATGGAGAAAAAACTCCAGGTTTGTTACAATTAGCAATTAAAACGTTTGCTAAAAGTTTTGAAGTTATTCCAAGAACTTTAGCAGAAACATCTGGTTTAGACACTTCAGAAGTCATATCTAGATTATATGCTTCTCACTCAAAACATAAGGACTCATCTACTTCTACATCTACGACTACTTCAACCACCGAAAGTGCTGGTAGTGAAATCGATGCATCAGTCTCTGATGTTGATAGAGATGCTCTCACTTATGGTATTGACTGTGATAGTGAAAGCGCTGATGGTTTATGTGATGTTGTTGAAAAAGGTATTTTTGATTTGTTATGCTCTAAAAAGAACGCAATTAATTTAGCTTGTGATGCTGCATGTACTGTTTTAAGTGTTGATCAGATTATCATGGCTAAAAGAGCAGGTGGCCCAGTCATGCCACAGCAACCAAAACCAGGTAACTGGGATCAAGATGATTAGATGTGAAGAATTAACCTCAAGGTTCAGACAGGATTTTCCTAATCTTTCTATTTAAATGCTGTTTTCTTTTCTGTTGTTTTGAATTTGTTCGTATATATATCTATAATTTTTTTTCATTTCTTTTTTTTTTTCTCTAATTTTTATTTCCTGGCCTTTACACATGGGATATCAGTCAGATGTATGGTATATAGTTGCAAAAAATATCTATATATATACATTACTTTGAAAATTAAAATAAAAGTGATCTATTAAAATTATTATGAGAAAGAAAAAAAAAATTAATGCAATTAGTAATTTCTAGTAAAAATGTTACAGTAATATATTTCAATTGTTTATTAATCTCGCCGTCAAAGCCTCCAAATCTTCTAAAGTTTCTGGCAGTTCAATCTCTACCACATCTTTTTGAGCCGTCTTATCCATATCATCATCATCTTTTTGGAACCACTGCTTAGGTTTCTTGAGTGGTGGGGCTTCGTCGTCTTCTTCTGATTCTGACTGGAAGTCTTCGTCAATATCAGGTAATTCGCTGATTTCTTCCTCTTCACTTTCAATAGTTCCTTCAGATTCTTCTTCTTCCTCCTCTAATCTTCTTCTTTCTAATTCTTGTCTTCTTCTCTTCTTTTCTAATTTTTTATCTTTAGCTAATGCTTTATCTGTGATATCTTCCTTTTGCATAAACTGTGTTTCATTTTCAAGGAATTCCTTCTTTAAATCTTTAATATTATCCTTGACATCTTCTTCTTTAATAAATTCATAAACTTCATGAGTATTTCCTTCGTCATCGAATATTAATTTTTTACCTAAACCTTTACTTGACAGTGACTGTTTTTTAGACGTTGCTTTTTTCAAAGACCTCTTTGAACTTAAATCATGCAACTCAGGAATCTCATCTTTTAATAAATCGTGATCTTTCCTCTTGATAGTCATGAAGTCATCATCTGCTTCTTGTTCTTCTTGTTCTTCTTGTTGACCATCTTTTTCTCGATCATTTGTCATATTAATATAATGTTCTGATAATACTGTAGTATTTTTTCTTTCAAACATCTTATCGTACTTTGTTCTGACTTTCTTGTCGTTATTCTCTATGACTTCACCATTTTCATCTGTTTTAGATAAGTTTATCAATTGCCTATTAGTATTTTTCAACTCTTTCATCCTGTTGATTAATTTATCAGTATCATCTGAATTATTCAGAGCTTTATTTAAAAACTTAATCTTTGGAGCACCTGGAAGTCCAAGACTTTTGGCAAATTCTTCAGCAGGGTACTGATCAAACTTGAAAACTTCTTTATCCTTTTGAATGAAAATCGATTTGAAATAACTCATAAATGCTCTTTGACCCAAATATTTCAATTCAGGGTCTTTAAAACAAAGAGATTGTAATTGTTGATGGATTTGCTTTTTCTTATTATTTTTTATATTTAATTTTTTAATATCGATTTTTTTTGAAGTTAATCTTTTAATAAAACCATCTTCTTCAGATGGGGTTAAGATTAATAAATTGTTCCCACTTCTTCCAAACCTTCCTGCTCTACCAGCTCTATGTATAAAAGTATTTGCATCTTCGGGGCAATCCAATTGGACAATCCAATCAACAGCTGGAATATCTATACCTCTAGCAACAACGTCTGTAGTAATTAAACATGATTTATTACTAGCAGAAAATTTCATCGTAGTTTCAATTCTTGAAGTTTGCTTTTGTCTGCCATGTAATTTCATCAAAGATATACCTGGTTGTAATTTTCTAAAAGTTTCATAAATGAAATGTACTTGTTTTGATGAAGAAACGAAAACAATTATTTTACAAGATAAATGTGTTTTCAAAAATGACCATAAGATATTGAGTTTATCATATAATGGAGCTACTATGTAACTTTGTGATAATTGTTGAGGTACTGGTGTAGAATCATTATCATTATTTCCATTATTATTCCCGTGATCAGTATTAATATCTTCTTTGATATTTATATAAACTGGATTCACCAATGATACTCTTGCTAAATCTTTTACAGAATTTGTCTGAGTAGCACTAAATAACAAATTTTGTCTTTCTGGAGGAAGATTTGCCAATATACTATCTAAAGTCTTTCTAAAACCCATATCCAAGATTCGATCAGCCTCATCCAAGACCAACATTTTCAAATTCGAAAGCTCAAAGTTTACAGATTGGTCCATATGCTGTAAGATTCTACCAGGAGTACCTATCAAGATATTAATTTTATTTATTCTTTCACTTTCAAATTTAAAATCTTTACCCCCAATGACTAAACCACAACCAAAAGTATTGTACCTACCAATTTTCGTCAATACTTCAAAAATCTGTACCGCCAACTCCCTAGTCGGTGTTATAATCAAAGCACAACACCCATCCATATCTGTAACTTTCTCATGAACTAATCTTTCCATCAATGGAACTAAAAAAGCCAACGTCTTCCCTGAACCAGTCTTTGCAGCAGCCAAAATATCATTTTTCCTTAACGCAGATATAATAGAGTTCCGCTGAATATCAGTCATCGAAACAAACGAATTCTCCTTCAACCCTTTCAAAGTATTTTCCGTTATTGGGAAATCCTCAAATCGATCCAAATTCTTAACTGTATGCATATCAAATTTTTCAATCTTTTCCTGTAAACCATTCAAATACTTCTCATTTTGAAAACGATGCTCCTTACGCTGCTTCGCAGTAAGCACATGATTATGTTTCTTCGCCATCTCTAACCAAATTTCAACAAAACAAAATAATCGTATCTATCTATTCCAACCAACAAGAATTAATACAATGCAATATTTTTTATACCAATCTACCAACCTTCTCTCTACTTGAAACTTTTCATTTCCACATGCAGCACAAAAAAAATTTTTTTTTTTTTTTTTTTTTTTATTTTTTTTTTCCAGGCCGTTGTCGTGACTGGAGACCCAATGAGCCAGCCCGCCTTCAGTGGGCGGTGGCATTGGGAGAGAGTTGGCGGAAAAAAAAAACAGAGGGTCGCCGGTGTGTTACTGTTTGAGGTAAGTAATTGTGTTTGCCGCCTGCTGGGACCCTTTCTCTTTTCTCTATGAATAACATCTTAAGGTACTACCAAATGGTATTATTGAGTTGTAAACTTGAGATGGAGTTTGAAACGAGAGGTTTGGGTGTAGGTATTTAAGAGATTATTATTTATTGGAGCTATATAAATTTAACTATAAACTGAACAGGACATACTTTATTATGATGTTAGTCCGAAATATTCATCTACTTGAGGCAAGGGTAATTCAGCAATATTATTGTTTGTATATGAATTATTATCAATTGTATTTCCCTGTGTAATTGATATTGGGGGTAAAATTGGATGTGAATTATTTGTGAAAATTTTTTCTCTTTGAGTTTCTTGTATAAGGTATGTTTCAGTTAGACCGAAACAATGTGCTCCTTTCTTTAATATATCCACAGGTAATCCTAGAACGGAAACAAATTGTTTGTGTATTCTCTGTATTGTAAAATTTGTCTCTGTAGATAACAAATCTGTTAGTTCAAAGCTTTTTCTTATACTTTCAATACTTAGCATCTTGTGTGCTTCGTATATGTGACTGGCCATTACTTCGTTATCAGTAAGACTATCTGAATTTTTGGTGAAAATGTGTCTTTCATTTAATCTTTGATAGTTTGCCCTGATAGTTGGGAAACACAAAACATCTAATGGTTGAATTACACTTGATGAACATCTAGGAAGTAAAAAAATTATAATATTTTCTCGTTGACAAAATTGTGTTAAATCTTTCCGGTTTTGACATAACTGTTCATCCATAATAATTAATCTAAAATTACCATCTTTCAGTTTTTCACCAGTCAAGACATTGAAATGAGTCTCAAGAAAATCTTTTAATAATAAATCTGAAGTCAGTCCCTTCTTACCAGATCTAAACTTCATCCAACTGGTAACTTCAGGTGCTAACTTAATCGAGTGCTCCAATTTAGCAATTTCGGATGTTTGCATCGATAAACCTTCCTTGGTATCTCTAGTTGACGAATAAAATATAAGGTACGGAGGTAATATCGATCCATCAGAACATATGGTGGTTAATGAGGTGGTATTATTCTTAGTCCTTGAAGGTGAATATGTAGGTGAACCAGGAGCCACAGGAGGAGTTTGTCCAATATCTAACTTCTGAAATCCAGTTTCAGCTATATTGTAAATGGAATCTTGTTTTATATGATATCTTTCAACAATCAGATGGAAAATGTTGAACCAATACTTAATTCTGTTAATGTCAACAGCTGATATTATCCTTTCAGTTTCCCTAAAAGTGCCTCTTTTAACAGCAATATTTTTCCTTCTCCTAATACGATAAGATAAATTTTTCCCAATAACTGCATCATCTAAACAATCAACCAATTCTATAACGAAATCCTTTTCACCTTTATATGACATTCGAAAATCATCTTTATCAGTACTTAATGTCTTTGTTCTGATAGCACCTTTTATCATATAATCGAAAACCGTAGGTGTAAGCGTCTTGGAAACAACTTCACTTTCTTGGCACAATGTCGCTATAAATTCTACCGCTTCCGGAGGTACTTTTGATTGTTGTATAATTCTTTGTTTCAAAGATTGACTCTTATTACTCAACCTGGATAAAACTGTGTTTGGTAATACTCCATGAGCTAAAGCTGATTCTGCAACTGAAGGATATCTACCTGTTTTAAAATCTTGAATAGCTAACCTAATAGCTTCATCTCTTTCGTCAATGTTTTTAATTTTTTTAACATTTCTCTTTTTAATATAATCTCCTAAAGTACTTTTCGGTATTGAATACTGTCTAGCTAATTGACTAAGTTTTTTTGAACAATTAACATATTCTAAATATGCAATTTCCAATTTTTGAATTCTATGTTCTTTCAATAATGAACCAAATTTTATCTCTGAAGATTTATTACCAGATTCCTTTACCATCGAAGGTGAAAGCTCATTTGCATCATCTCTAATTCCTGTATTAGTATTAGTAGTATTAGTGGTGGTGGTGCTAGCAATGGCATTGCTCGAATCATTAGTGGTGATAGAATTAGTAATGTTACTAATATGTTCCAATGAACTTGTCGTTGAGGATTTTATAGCTGGTATCTCAAAGCCTCCGTGTACAGCAGCAACAGCTTTTGCTTCCAATTTATTTCTCAATTCGTTAGAATCCATATCCGTAAATTCAAAGATCAAATAAGATCCATCTGACTAATTTAAACTAAAGATAATTCACTAGTAATCAATCATAAGTTTAATTGTTATTTATCTTGAAGTTGTCCGGCAATTTCAAGATGATATCACGACACACTACTTTTTCATACATAAATATTCTCTTTAGTAAATTAATTAAATTAAATCTATTTTACTTTATATTTTACCAAAACTACAAGTTAAATTAGCCATTTCAACTCAATTTAAATCCTATTTATAGATGCACACAAAAGTAGTAATAAATATTATTGATAATAATGAAGTAAAAAAAAATAATCATAATAATATATATACAATGTCTTAAAAAGAAAAAAAAACAAAAGAACAAAAATATTTTTTTAAAAAAAAACCAGAAAAAATAAACCAATTACTTTTTCCCCTTTTTTTTCCCATTCTTTCATTTTTTTTTTTCTATTCATTTTAACCTCTCTATTTTTCCCCATATAAAAAAAATAATTTATAAAAAAAAAGAAAAAACAGTAACAAATTTGGAAAATCAGATTAAAAAAAAAAAAAAAAACTTTGAACAAAAAGAAAAAACGCAAATGAACTTCAAAAAAAAATCAAAACAGAAAAGAGAAAAACGAAAAACGATAAAAAGGAAAAACAATTAAACTTTGGAAAAGCAAAATTATAAAACTTTGTCGCGGAAAATAGATAAGACAAAATAGAACTTAAGACATTTGAACAAAAAATTATTGATTTAAATTACCACCATTGTTGTTGCGAACTGCTTGGGTTACCGTAATTACTGTAACCACCTTGATTACCATAGGCTGGTGCACTTGGACGGGCAGATCCACCACCATAACCGCCCCAGCTTGCGCCGCCGCCGTTATTCCAACTGTTTCCACCGTAACTGGAAGCTCCTCTAGAGCTTCCTAAACCACCTCTTGAGCCACCACGGCCACCTCTGGTGCTACCACCTCTAGTACTTTTAATACCACCTTTTGAACCAGAAGATTCTCTTATAACGATGTTTAAGAAATCTGGAATATCTTGGTTAGATTCTTCTAAGATATCTTTCAAGCTCTTAACAACATTTCTGTTATTTCTGTTGAAAAAAGAAGTAGCAACACCGGTGTTACCAGCTCTACCAGTTCTACCAATTCTATGAACATAATCATCGATATCAGTTGGTAAATCATAATTGATCACATGGGTAACATTTGGAATATCTAAACCTCTTGCAGCAACAGCAGTAGCAACCAATAATCTTGCTCTACCAGTTCTAAACATATCAAGAGCTCTTTCTCTTTCAGCTTGTGATCTATCACCATGAATAGCTGCTGCTGGGTAACCTTGTGAAATTAAGAAATCTGCCAAGATATCAGCCATCTTCTTAGTACCTGTGAATATTAAAGTTAAACCATTAATCATTTCACCATCAGAATTTAATAAATCCAATAAGACAGATTTTTTCTCATCATCTTCAACGTATAAAACTTTTTGAGTAATATTTTCTGAAGTAGAACCAACTCTACCAACTGATAAAAAGATGTATTCTTTTAAGAAATCTTTTGCTAACATTTGAATATCTTTTGGGAAAGTAGCAGAGAATAATAATGTTTGTCTATCATGAACACCTGGCATATCACAACCTTGAACGATATGTCTAATTTGTGGTTCAAACCCCATATCTAACATTCTATCAGCTTCATCCAAGACTAAAAATTTAATATTTCTTAAAGAAATTTTACCTCTTTCTAATAAATCATTTAATCTACCTGGAGTGGCAACTAATAAATCACAACCTCTTTCCAAAAGTCTAATTTGAGAATTAACATCTGCACCACCATAGACAACACAAGATTTCATCCATGATCTATAAGAAAATTTTTTTGATTCATCAAAAATTTGTGAAACTAATTCTCTTGTTGGAGCCAAAATTAACGCGGTAGGGTAAGCTTTATTTGAAGTGAAGATATTTCCCTCACTTTGTTCAATTGGAGCAGGACCAGCAATAAAAGATTGAGATAAAACTGGGAATAAAAACCCACCAGTTTTACCTGAACCAGTTTGAGCACAAGCCATTAAATCTCTCTTAGCAGCAACAATTGGAATAGAGTATTTTTGAACTGGAGTTGGTTTAGTAAATCTTGATAATTTAACATTTTCAACCAATAATTCATCCAATGGAGGTGAAGTAAAAGCGGTGATTGGTTCTGGAACATCTTTACCAACAACTTCAACTGGAATATCATCATAGTTATCGAAATTAATACCTGAAGATTGGAAACTAGGATCTTCTGGTAAACCATATAATTCCAATTCTAATTTTTCATTTCTTGGAGCAGGAATATGTTTCCCATCAACCCATTTACCTTCACCAAATCTTGGAGCAGAGAATTTCTGGTTGTTATAACCGCCACCTCTATTATTATAATTGTTATAATTGTTATAGCCGCCTCTGTTATTATAACCGCCTCTACCCCTTGATTGATAACCTCCTCTACCTCTTGATTGATAACTGTTATAACCTTGATTATAACCACCATCATAATTATTACCATCATAGTTGTTATAAGACCTTTGTTGTGGAACAAATCCTTGATCAGCTCTACCACTACTTCTCAGGTGAGGTGGCACATAAGAAGAAGCTTGACCATTAATGTTCATGTTTTGCATATTTTGATTTAAGTCAGACATATTCGCTGTTTATTCTATTAATATATTCCTCTTTTTCTTTTTTTTTTTTTTTATCTATCTATCTTATTAAAAAACAAATAAAACCTGTTGATTTATTAATAAAAAAAAAATAAACAAATAACCTTATTATATTAATTTTTCTTAAAAAATTAATAATTTAAATAAATATAATATAATTAAATATAATATAAAATAATATAATAATTTAAAGATTATATTATTTATTATACCTTTGTTAAAGAGAAAATTTTTTCGACTTTTTTAAAAAAAAAAATTTTTTTTTTTGTTTTTTTTTTTTTGGGAAAAAAAATTGAAATTAACAAAGTAGTGCTCAGATATGCAAAATATCCAAAAAGAGAAATAGTGAATGGCGGTATAAGGGCTACTAACCGGTGGTGAAGTTAAATAGTAAAGAAGATAGATGCTGAAGAAGTTGAATGGTGATAGAGTGGGTGTGGGTGTGGGAGAAGTAGAGGATAGATTGTGTATTGTGCTGTGCTCTAAATAGCTCAGAAAAACGGAACGTAACAGAAAAAAGGAAGAAAAAAAAAAAGAAACAAAACCAAAAAAGAAAAGTAACTTAGCTCTGAAATCTGAAATAAATAGTTTAATTAATTGTAATGGATATCGAAGATACCTGTTATGCCTGGGAGGGACTTAGTTGATCTGTTTAACTTGGACGTCCACGTGTTTTGCAAGTAAACCGTACTCGTCTATGTTCAAGTCTTTATTTTCAATTAATAGTTTGTCCAATAGATCTAGTAGTTGTTTGTTAGTTTTCACAACCCCTCCTAGATTGAGGAATTGAAGATTTATCAAGATTTGAAACCTTGATATTGGTGGGGTGCTGTTGCAAATCTTGTTGCTGTTTATGCTAAAGATTTTGATTTCCAACATTGATTTGAAAAAATTCGGTATATTGGGATCACAAATTTTAGTTTTTAAATCATTATTAAAATTTTTAACATTATTAGTATTATTTGGAAGTTTAGAAATTTTTAATATTTTTTGTAAATAATTAATTGTTAAAATTTGAATAAATCTCAGTTGTCTTGAATTCAGAAGATTTGTCAGTTTAATTAAACTATTCAACTTAGTTTTATTTATATTTTCCAATTTATCATCTTTTATCTTTATTCCTTTATCAGCTTCAACATTTTTACCACATGATTCATCACTTAAAATTTCAAGTTGTTTTTTTTTAAAAAAATAACCATCTTCTAAAAATTGATCATTTTCTTTATAATATTCTAATAAACTATCTTGTAAATATTTTTGTAAATAATTCTTAGATGGATATGGAACAAATAATGATGATTTATCCTTTTCTCCATCAAAATCACCTCTCATCCAATTTCTAATTTTTGAAATATCTGCAAATTTATATTTCTTATCAACAGGACCATTATTACTTGATTCTTCATTCCTTGTTTCAAATCTTGATCTTTTCCTTTTACTTTCACCAAACAAATCATGACAATTATTTTCGCCACTTACACCACTAAAATCATTGTCATCACTATTATTCAAATCAGGATTGGAATTTGACGAACCTAACGAATTCAACGCAGCAGAACTAGATGTAGATGGTGGAGTTCTCATGGTTAATAAACCTGCTGCAGCATCTGTGATACTAGTATCTAAGGGTAAAAATAATGGTGCTGTAGGTTGAGGTACTTTAAGTTCACTATAATTAGAACTTGGATACGAATGTGAATGTGAATGTGTATATAAATTTGTGTTTGATTGATACTGGGATACCAGCATTGAACTTGTGGTTCTCGCCATTGTTGTAGTTAACGGATAAGTTGTTCCTGCTGGATATGCATTATTATTGCATATCATGGAATGCATTTGAACATTATTATTTGACATGGGACCGGAAAAAGTATCTGAATGACCATCACGCAGACGGAAATTGATAGGAGGAAGTTGATTACGATTGAAAACATTCCGATTATTTGTCGATGATATAATATTGGGTTGTATAATTCTTGTACTATTACTATTACTATTACTATTATTATTACTACCAATATTATTATTAGCAGTATTACCGCTATATGTATCACTAGTATTAGCAGTTACAACATCGTTGCAACGATTATTATAAAGAAACTTATTATCACTTGAACCTTGATGCATCGCTACCTAATCCACAATTATTTCAAAACTCTCTTATGAATCAGCAATATCTGCTCTTTAAATCTCAATGAGATAAAGTCGTTGAATGAATAATATGTACCCAATTAGATCTTGATTTACTGATAAGTAATTTTTTTACTTTTCTTTTTTAATCATGTTTTCGCGCTGAATCAAGTCTAGAAATTCAAAAGGTTAGATATCAACTCAAAAAGAGTTGAAATCATGTTAGAACTAGACATTGGCTTAGAAATGTAATATTATAATTCATATTAATGGTTTGTTTACAAGTATTTTTGAAACATTACTTTATGATAACTCATTTTTAGCTGGAAAATAAAAAATTTCTAAAAAATACAAAATAAAATCAAAAAAAAAAAGAAACCTATTGACCCATTGACCCATTGACTCTCTTGAGATACAAGTAAACCCCATTAGAAGTAATCATTAAGTATGTTAGCGCATCAAGTGGGTTCACTGAGACAGTCAAAAAAAATTTCTTCTCCTTTATTGTCTTTTTCCTGATTTTCTTCAATTTCTTCTTCTAATATGCTACTGATGATATTGTTATTGTTATTGTTACTACCATTTTTCCTGTCCTCTATATCCCCCATTTTCTGTGTGCCATTTTCATTAAACAAAGTTCTGAAATCAACCTTGTCTTCATCGTTGTTGCCTTTAATTTTTTTCCGCACCCTTATTGTATTAAGAGTGTCCTGATTTGTACGGCTTATACCACTGGAAAATAATGTCGTTTGCTTTGTCGATATCGTATCCACCATATCCAGTGTGGAGAAAATTGAAGAAGAAGGAACACTCATTATCGAAGCATTTGAAGCATCTTGCTGTTCTTGTTGTTTATTTTGAAAATCAAGGGTTCCGTCCTGGTCAGTATCCTTTTGTGACAAGTTGTGATTGTCATCAATAGTGAAACTTGGTAAATTATAACCATCGTCATCTTCATATATTGTGTGATCATCGTCCTCAGCACTAATAGCATGTATCTCATCGATATCTGATGAGGCTTTTTTTGGATTTGTATTTAGAATATCAAATATTTCGTCATATTTTTTATTATTGTCCATTATGACTTTATTAATGATATTTTCCTTTTGTGTAGAATAAATTATATCAAAATTTAACTTCAACCTATCCCATGAATTCTGTTTTATAAAATTCAATATATTAAAAATTGTACCTCTTATACTAAATAAATGAATTGTTGTATTTTTAAAAGTGAATAAATATTTTATTATAACAAGATTTATACCTGTGATCAACCCAATTACAAATCCAAACATTATTGATTGATATAAGAATTTGAATAAAAAATGACATGACTCTAATACTAGGGACAAATTGAATCTATGACTCTCTAATGATGGTGAAGATGATATTCCCAAAAAATAAGTTATAAAATAAAATAATTTCAATGATAGTACTAATGGTAAAGTTACAATATGAAATACATTACTGAAAAATGTTAACAACGGAGAAATAATCAAGAAATCCAACACCGAGAAAACAACATTATAGATCAATATTATCAATCCAATCATTTCGACATCTACCTCTCTATATCTCTATACCTCACCAATCCTCTTTATGCTAAATTGTTTCCCTTTCTTTATAATCAGCTAAAAATCTAAAAATCCAAAAATCCAAATTTGAAAATTCTCTTTTTAAAAGCTAGTTGTGATATTGATAATAATAAAATATCATGATGGCCTCAAAATACATATAATAATAATAATATTAATCTTGATTTGATTTTTGATTCCAAATAAGTTATTTTCTAAAAACCTATCAGCTCTATAAAACTCTTTCTAAATTCTGTATATTCACTAAAACTAAACCCCTAATTGACTAAAAGGGCGTGCGTGCAGTTGGTTATATTGTATTCTGTTGTATGTATCTCTCTTTATATACAAGATAAATGAAGAGTAGTTATTACCAACAAGATTGTTTTCTCTCAAAATATATGGAAAATTAATCTAGAGAACTTATTAGGTCACAATATACTGTGTAATGGTTTCCATTTCTCAATTTTAAAACAGAAAAAAGAATAGATCAAAGTGATTTGTTTCCGATGAAATTAATTAATAACTATTCTTATATTCTTATATTCTCATAATAGGGTAAATTATTAAAATAGCTTTAAATAGGTGGTGAAAAAAAATTTCACCAATTTTTTTTTCTTAAGTTCTTTTTAGATGATAGAAATAGAAAAAAAAAATTTCTTTCTTTTATAAAAAAAGAATGAATGTTCAGCTTGAAAAGTTTGCCTAGGAAGCTACTTTTGTGGATTGAAGTTTTAGAATGAATAAAGATTTCGGATATAGCTTTGTATGTATAGTTATATGTAGAGGTTATAGAGAAGAGTATTATTCATTTTAATGCTTCACTATTACAAAATTACAAAGAGTTTAACGTTGAACTTTGAAAGCTGTTAATTTTTTTTTTTTTTATTATCACACTCCTGTTTCTGCCCCATTTTCTTTTCACTTTCCATGGATTACTGGGTTCTAATTATGGAGAAGATCAAGCTGATCAATGAATCACCTTAATGATTTGATACTTCGTTATAACCGATTTATTGATTGGATCGTGTGAATGATTTTTACGTTTCTAAGAGGGAAAACATGCTTAGTGATGTTCTTCCTCGTTAGTTAAGAATCTCACTATATTTCGTAAATTCAATCTTGGCTTTTATTATTTTCTGATACATACATAGTGGAATCATAATCTATATTGGCCTTAAAATGTAAAGGGAAAAAAATAATACGAATACAAAGAAGTGTACTCGTTTCAACGAATCAACCGATGATAATTATATCCTTCAAATATATATATATATATATATATATATTGCAATAATATTGTCCAATAATTTCTCTATTTCTCTGATTTAAATCAAACCTAATCCGAGTATTCTGGTCTCAAGTCAGAACGTCTTGGTTCCACCAACGGATGCAACTGACACAAGTATGTGATTGCCCACATTAAATAACACATCGATAAAGTCAATATGACCGAAGATCTCCAAACACTATATCATTCCAATACTCAATATTTCCAATTGATTTGTTTTAGTAACTAAAATACTTGACTGCAATTATAATCCCAAAAAAAAAAAAACAAACAAATTACACTTACGTTTGATTTTGTTTTGGAGCAAAAATCCAAAACACAACTGAAACTATTACTATAAGTATCAAAGCTGCCACAACAGTCCAACTATCCAACAATATCAGATGATTAAACAAAAATATCTGTTAGTAAAAATTGATCCATTTATACTTTTTAGGAAACAACACATTCAAATTCAAATTGGGTTTTTCTCTCTCAAAAAAAAAATATAAAATAAAAGGAAAAAAAACCACCTTTTTCCAATTCCTCTTACCCAATACATATCCTCTAAAATATCACTTACCCACTCATTATCGCCGTTTTATAGTTCCTCTATTTATTACAAAAAGATTGAAATTCTAATCTTTCTTCTATCTCATTATTTACTGCTTAATTTTATATATCTAACATTTTTGTAGTGTTCTTTTTTGCTCCCGAGTCCACTACCACTTTTTTTGTATAAAATTGATCAAGTTTGTTTAAACAATCAACTTTTGATTGATGAATAATAGATATATGGTAAGATATCGTTAATAGGGGAGCAAGATTGGTAAAAGAGAAGTTATGTCTCTGGCAGCTCAGCAGTATCAGCAATTGTTACCGGAAGAAATATTGAAATGGATATATAGGGTTTTGCAACCTGAATACAAGGATCCCGTGACATCTTATCAAGATATTTGCTCGATATTAGTTCGCTTTAAATCAATAAGACCAAGAACAAAAGTTTATACAAATGAGCTTGGAAGATCTCAATTGTTGTTTAATTTCTATGGGACAGTTTCAAGTTTACAGAATAATTACCAGATTCCAGTTGAAGTTTGGCTTCCTTTTGAGTATCCTTTAAACCCACCAATAGCATATGTTGTGCTCCCACTGCATTCTAATTTGGTTTTAAGACCAAATTCGTATGTGGATGCAAATGGACAATTCCAGCATCCTTTCTTAAATTATGAATGGACTCGTATGGATCATAATCATGACAAATTATTAAAATTGTTTAATATTATGTGTGAATGCTTTGATCATGAATGCCCCGTATATTATAAGATTATTAATACAAATAATTCAACTGAATCCTCTAATACACCTGTTGAAATACCTTCACCACCACTGCTACCCAATAAGGTTGGATTGAATGGTACAACATTACAACTGAATCATCTTCAAAGAAAAATTGAGTCCCCTGTTCTGGCACAATTCCAACACTTACAAATTAGCCGCCAAGGTACAGGAGACTCTTCTAATGATGGGAGTATGGTTAATCATCACAATTATAGGACAATATCAACTCCTGTAGACTCATCTTCATCAACGATTTATCATAACATCCAGAGTCCACCTCCTCTTCCTGAAAAACCGCAACAATATGTTTCATCTACGTCTAATAATAGAATTACAGAACAAATATCGAGCTCAGCATCAGCTATACAATCACGTTCACCGCCACTGTCTGTGGGAAATAATTTCATAATAGCATCTAATAGAAGTAGTCCAGGGGTCCAACAAAGAACTCCAATTAACAAGCCGGTATATAGAGAAAATGATCAATTTTCATTAATGGATCAAGATATTAATTCATCCAAATCACCAATGTTACCAACGAATCCGTCGAGATTAGAAGTTTTAAATTCATTACAAGGAAATTTGAAGACAATATCATCTAGAGAACTCAAAGGAAATATACAAACTTTGGTAAATAATAAACTATATGAGTATGAAGAAAAATTAAGAATCTTGAATCAAGATTTTAATGAAACAGTAAACATGCAAGATTATTACACAAGTGTAATACAAAAAAACAATGAGATTTTGGATGACAAGTTATCTCAAATAAAAAAATTAAACAATGAATTACTGTTAAAATCAAAAGAAGAAATTAATGTTGATAACCTAACCGCAACACCAACGGTAAAACATGAACAATTGTACGATTTAATCACAGAAGATATGGCTATAACAGACACTATTCAAAAGCTTTCGGAGCTCTACGAATCAGAAAAAATCGGTTTAAACCAACACATGAAGTTTACTAGAAATTTAGCAAGGGACCAATTCATGATTAGAGCCTTATCGAAAAAAATTGTTGCTGACTTGGGATTGCAAGAGTGAATTTCTAGAACCAAAACTTCTCCCTTACAGTCAATTCTCTACTGGAAATTCCCTACAGACAATTCCCCTGGTAAAATTTTATCTAGATTTTCAAGATTATAGAACAGAACAACACAAGTAATGAATTAACTTAATGGAAAATAACTACAAACAGGCTTTCAAACACATATTACTCTTTTTGTAACTTTCTGGCGTATGTACACTACCATCTTTGTTCTCATATCTACCCACTACTTAACATTTTTAGCTTTAATATGATTTCGAAACAAGAGATAATTGAATTCAAACGAGAGAATGAAAGAAAGAAATAATTGTCTTTTGATTAGTATATACTTCTGGCTAAGAAAAAAAAAAGAAAGAAAATGCTTTATTCGTATTTAAAAATAAAGAGTGATTGTATAGTTAGTTATATATATATATATATATATACAGTTAAACAACAATAAAGTACAGTATTATTTATTTTCTATCTTCTCAAAAGACAGTGTTTTAAAAATTTTTTTTTTTTTTTTCTTTTCTTTTTACTTAGTACTAACATTTACGCTGTGTTTAACTGTATGATAAGACAAAATACATGACATTATGGTCAAATTAGTTTCAAGAGGTTATCTTAAGATCAGTTTTCATACCGATATACTGTTTGCGGGACCATGTCGACTAAAGAATATATGATCAAGCCGGAGAATATAGCTCCATCAAATGATACCTCTGACTGGCCATTATTGTTGAAAAATTATGATAAATTATTAGTTAGATCTGGTCATTATACACCAATTCCAGCTGGTTGTTCTCCTTTGAAAAGAGACTTGAAATCGTATATTTCTTCAGGTGTGATTAATTTAGATAAGCCATCTAATCCATCTTCCCATGAGGTTGTTGCATGGATTAAAAGAATATTAAGAGTTGAGAAAACAGGTCATTCTGGTACTTTAGACCCAAAAGTTACTGGATGTTTAATTGTTTGTATTGATAAAGCTACAAGATTGGTTAAATCGCAGCAAGGTGCTGGTAAGGAGTATGTATGTATTGTTAGATTGCATGATGCTTTAAAAGAAGAAAAAGATATGGCTCGTGCTTTAGAAAATTTAACTGGTGCTTTATTTCAAAGACCTCCATTGATTTCTGCTGTTAAAAGGCAGTTAAGAGTAAGAACCATTTATGATACAAATTTGATAGAGTTTGATAATAAGAGAGGTTTGGGAGTATTTTGGGCTTCTTGTGAAGCTGGTACTTATATGAGAACTTTATGTGTTCATCTTGGTATGTTATTAGGTGTTGGAGGTCATATGCAAGAGTTACGTAGAGTTAGATCTGGTGCTTTGGGTGAAAATCAAAATTTAGTTACTTTACATGATGTCTTGGATGCCCAATGGGTTTATGATAATTCTAGAGAAGAAAATTATTTGAGAAGAGTTGTTCAACCTTTAGAAACTTTATTGTTAGGTTACAAGAGAATTGTTGTTAAAGATTCCGCAGTTAATTCTATCTGTTATGGAGCTAAATTAATGATTCCTGGTTTATTACGTTATGAGGAAGGTATTGAATTATATGATGAAGTTGTATTGATGACCACTAAAGGTGAAGCTATTGCTATTGCCATTGCTCAAATGACCACAGTTGATTTATCAACTTGTGATCATGGAACTGTTGCCAAAATCAAGAGATGCATTATGGATAGAGATACTTATCCAAGAAGATGGGGTCTTGGTCCAGTTGCTCAAAAGAAGAAACAATTAAAGGCTGATGGTAAATTGGATAAATTTGGTAGAGCTAATGAAAGTACTCCAGAATCATGGAAACAAGAATATGTTAGTCATGAAAATGATGTTCCTCCAGCAGTACCAGAATCTAAATTAAAACCAGTAGAAGTACAAAAGGCTAAATCATCAATACTTGCTGAAAAAACTGAAGTAGTAGAGTCTGTAGATTCAACATTATCATCACCAAAGAAAGAAAAGAAGGAAAAGAAAGATAAAAAGGAAAAGAAAGAAAAGAAGAGAAAACATGATGATGAAGAATCTAGTGAGAAAAAGAAGAAGAAGAAGTCAAAGAAGGAAGAAAAATGAAATTAAAAAATAAAATAAAAAAATTTTATGCTATTTAATGGGTAAAGTAAGTTAAAATAATTTTTGCTTTTCCCTTTGTTTTACTTTATTTTTTTTTTTTTTTGTTTCGCCTTTTATTTTATTTTCTCCAATCTCTTGTGTTCCGTGTTTGATTAGAAACTAGTTTATTTTGTTTGATAAATTTTTGCATCTTAGGGTAATTTTTATAATATGTTTTATTTTTCAGTAACAATTTGTAAAAAATATTTTATCAAAATGTACCACCTACACCACTTACACCACTCACACCACTTAAATTAATCACACCACTCACACCATCCACACCATCCACACCACTGAGCGCCCCTCTGTTTTTTGGCATTTTTAAAAGGCCGCCCACTGTCCCTATATTTAGGGGCTGTTGATTTTCTTCCAGAAGATTCGAGATTAAACCATTGTGAACGAACGAGAAGCAAAAAAAAAAATCTAAATGATATGGTAAATGATAGAGTTATCTTGCTATTAAATAAGTTTTGAAAAGGATTTCAAAAATAAATATATGAATAATTTAATCATATAGTTATTTATTTGAAGTCAATTCTTGTTATTTGTTTTTTTAAAAAGGTTAATTTTAAAAATTAGGATATAATATTTTTAAAAAAAAAAATTTGAAATATTGATTAATACCGATAATTATTTCATATTTAAGAGAAAAAATATATAAATTTATAATAATATCTATACGTACAATAATAATTATTATTTATAAAGATTAAAGATTGACAAAGACAATGGTTAAAGAGACAAAGTTATATGATTTGTTGGGTGTTTCACCTTCTGCTTCGGATGCTGAGTTGAAGAAAGGTTATAGAAAGATGGCATTGAAGTATCATCCTGATAAGCCGACTGGTGATACAGAAAAGTTTAAAGAAATTTCAGAAGCTTTTGATATCTTATCGAATCCAGAGAAAAGAGAACTTTATGATACTTATGGCCTAGAAGTTGCAAGAGGAAATGCTCCTGCTGGGAATGGCAATCCATTTGCCGGTGGTGCTGGTGGTGCTGGTGGTGCTGGAGGAGTACCTCCAAATGGAAACTTTAGTTTTAACTTTGGTGGTTCCGGAGGTCATCCATTCTCTAATGCAGATGCATTTAATATTTTCTCGCAATTTGCTCATGGTGGAGGTTTTGGTAGAGATGACGATTTTGGATTTTCTAACTTTGGAGGTGGTTCACAACCGTTTGGTTCATCTTCTAGTATGCCTGGAGGTATGCCTGGTGGTATGCCTGGAGGTTTTAGCCAAACCAGTAGTTCAAGACCAACCAAAGAAGCTGATGTGGTTACCATGAAATTACCAGTATCATTAGAAGATTTATATCAAGGTACTACTAAGAAGATGAAATTGAATAGAAAAGGTCGTAATGGATTAAAAGAAGAAAAAATATTAACTGTTAATGTAAGACCAGGTTGGAAAGCAGGTACTAAAGTTACTTTCCAAAATGAAGGAGATTATCAACCTGATGGACAACGTCAAACTATCCAATTTGTCATAGAAGAAAAACCACATCCATATTTTAAAAGAGATAATAATAATTTGAAAATGACATTACCATTAACTTTTAAAGAATCTTTATTAGGTTTCAACAAAGAGATAACAACAATAGACGGAAGAAAAATATCATTATCAAAAACTCAACCAATACAACCAAACCAAATAAGTACCTACCCAGGATTGGGAATGCCAATTAGTAAACATCCAGGACAAAGAGGTGATTTAGAAATTGCTTACAAAGTGGATTACCCACTTAGTTTGACTCCACTGCAAAGAGAGGCCATTAATAATGCATTTTAAATAAAAATAAAAAAAAAAGTTAATTAGGATTTTAAAATTATCACTATAACTCAGATATAATGTTGCTAACTGATAACATAGTTTCATCTCCTTTTTCCTCTTTTTTCTTTTCTTTTCTTTTCTTTTCTTTTCTGCTTTACATATATCATAAAAGAAGGTTGGGTGAGTTTGTATTAGACTGTTATTAAATTTAAAAATACTTTGTACCGTAATCTGGAAAAATAAAGAAAAGTCAAAACTCTTTTTTTTTTTATTTATTTTCCATTGGTTTTTTTCCTTTTATACTAAACTTCTTTTGCTCTCTCTATATACTGTTCCTTTAGTTTCTTCTAGTTGTTAATATTTCATTCCCTCCATATATTGTTAATAAATATATATCTTTCATAGTAATTAAGAAGTCTGTCAATTTCTCTTCCGGCCAAATATGGTTAAAAGTAAAGGTTTAAATGAAGCAAAATAGAAGTATGATGAATTGATTATGAGTAAGTAACTAATATTTATTTATTAAGTTTTGTATATTAAAGAAGCAAATCATTTTAACGAATTTTTTTGTCATTTGAGTTCTGTTTCATTCATTCATATCTTTGTTTTGTATTTAGAATAGTTTTCTATTTTTTTTTTTTTGTTTTTCTTTGCTGGTTGTATTTGATAATTTGTGTATTATTTTTGAAAAAGTATACAATATAATATAGTATATTGAATTAAATGTCTGTTATATTGGCATCTGCAGGTTATGACCATACTATCAGGTTTTGGGAAGCATTGACTGGAGTATGTTCTCGTACAATTCAGCATACGGATTCACAGGTGAATAGATTAGAAATAACATCAGACAAGAGATTTTTAGCAGCTGCTGGTCATTTACATGTTAGATTATATGATATTAGGTCTACTAATCCAAACCCAGTAACTTCATTTGAAGGTCATACCAATAATGTCACATCAATACAATTCCAATCGGATAATAGATGGATGGTTTCTTCTTCGGAAGATGGAACGGTGAAAGTATGGGATACAAGGTCACCAGTTGTTCAACGTAATTATAAGCACAATTGTCCAGTAAATGAAGTAGTAATACATCCAAATCAAGGTGAATTAATATCTTGTGATCAAGATGGTAACGTGCGAATATGGGATCTTGGAGAAAATCAGTGTACACATCAATTGATACCGGAAGATGATGTTCCTGTGAAATCAGTAAGTGTTGCCTCGGACGGTAGTATGTTGGTTGCTGGTAATAATAAGGGAAATTGTTATGTTTGGAAAATGTTTAATCAAACAGACGTCACATCATTACAACCTATAACTAAGTTTAAATCACATTCAAAATATATCACAAGAGTACTATTAAGTTCTGATGTAAAACATTTGGCTACTTGTTCCGCAGATCATACTGCAAGAGTCTGGTCTGTTGATGATAATTTCACAGTTGAAACTACATTAAGAGGACACCAACGATGGGTATGGGATTGTGCTTTTAGTGCAGACAGTGCATACCTTGTTACAGCATGCTCAGACCATTACGTAAGATTGTGGGATTTATCTACAAGTGAAACTGTTAGACAGTATAATGGTCATCATAAAGGTGTTGTATGTGTGCTGTTAAATGATGTTTAAATAAATTAGACCAAATAAAAAAAAAAAGTTTTTAATTTTGTATTATATTACCTTCATTTCAATAGGACTGTAAATGCACAAATTTACAAGTCTAACAAGAAATCTTATTCATCACTGTCTTAAGTTGTTTCAACCTTAATAATGTTGGAAAAAATCAAGGTTGTAAATATCGTCGGAATTGAAAACTTTACCCTTATGAGAATCTGAAAATCTAAATTTACCGAGCATGTTAATATCAACGTTTAATAAATTATTCAAGATCTCTTTTGAAAAATCCATTAAAACTTGATCCATCTTTGACTTCATGCTATTTTTGTCCTTCAATGGTTTCCGATACCAATTTTGCAATTGTGGAAATAATCCACCTTCACCACTATAACAAGATTGTTTATAGACAAAAGTAAGTCTAGATGCAACTCGAACACAATGTGATTTTTCGGGATAACACTTAAGCAACCCATATAATGTGTGAATGGAGATCACAAAGCATGTCTTGATGAAAAGCTCCTGTATGTTTGGTTTGAAAAACAGGTCTAAATCACTTCTGTAATTGACAAATTTTTTTGATTCTTTATCGTATTTACATAGAAAAGTTGTTATATTTGAGATTTCAAACAAAAATTCAAGTAAAAGATTACCATAACTGACTCTAAACGTCCCTTGTTCCACTAAAAAGTCTATTTCAAATAATTGAATCATGATTAACTTAAAATTTTTAAAAGAATCTTGCAAAGCGCTTTCATTAAATTCTATTAAACGAGCCAAAACCTCAGGTAAGGGATAGGTAAAAGTAGAAAACATTTTTGACATTCTAATTTCTTTGAACCATTTTTCCAAATAGGAATATTCTTCTTCGGAGGAAATTGGATTAATGCGATTATAATTGTTATCTATCATTTTAAAAATAAGACTATTTTCTGTTTGATTATTCACATTTAATTTCATTTGATTATTATGATGGGGATCAATTGTTCTCAAGTGACTAATAAGCAAACATCTGTAAGACTCAAAAATTTCATGACAAGACATTTCTAAATTTCGATTACAAGCTTTACAAACGTGGGGCATCGAACTATTTCGTACATTGTAACAGTTTGTATCATGTTCAATAATTTGCAGAATATTGAAATCACCAATAATTGAATCACAATATGGACACTTCATAACCAGCATCTTATCATATTGACCTTTGCAACGAGGGCATTTACAAGTGAAAAAGAATCTATATTCCAAGTCTTTAATTCTCAATAATCGGGGTAAATACGTGAGGTTATAGTTAACAAATAGTTCCTCACCAACAGCTATTGGTTTCGTAGAATATAAGTCGACTTTTTCACCATTGAAAACACAAGCAACGTTTGGTTCACAGGAATGATTGAATAACGCAAAAATGCCGCTATCAAACATTTGGCCATTAGCTTCCTGAAAACAGTTCAAAGATATAGTGGAGTTTACAAACAAAGTATAAATATCGGATTTGACTTTTGCTTTCAATTTTGAAGAAAAAGAATCAAATAAAAGACTTTCAAGGTGAAAAATTATCTGATCTGCTTGAAATTTGTATTCGTGTGGTGAAGAATTAAATAATTCATAATTTTCAATGATTTCGTAATGATTTGTTAAAAGACTCATTTGTTTAGCAATTTTATCATTGCATAAAGACAAAAATAATAATCTTACAGTCATTCTTTCCATTGTAGTTGGAATTTCGCCGTATCTTTTTTTGAACAAGTTATAGTAATAACATTCGTATTTATGGGTAAACGAGTCCTTCAGAAAGCAAATTTCTGAGCAATAATACGGGACGTTGCATTGTGAACAAGGAAATAACTGTTGAAAATAGGAACTGGATCCATTATTTATCTCTTCAATACCTTTTAAATCTAAAAAGCACTGTGAATAGTTGTTTTCTGCAGGGTTGCCTCCTTTTTCTTTGCAAACAGAACATATGGTATTCACGTAGTCGTTAATGGAAGTATCATATTTATAAGATTCAGGAATATTTAATGTTGGAGAAAAACTGTGAAATCTCGTCCCTGTATTCCAAATAATTTACAAGACAGAAAAATAAATCAGTATTTGTTAATATGCCAGCTTCTCCAAGTTTTTTAAAGGTTTCAAATATTACATACCTGCAATCATTGTTCTAGTTGCAGCTAAACCTCTGGTTTCGCAATCATCATTCTCATTTTTCAATTTTATACTAATAGGTAAATCAAAAATATTTTTAGAACTCTTGCTTTTAGTAGAAACAGGATGATAGTTTTTCAATATTTCCTCTATTTCATGTTTGAGTTGTTCGTTGTTGTTCGGAAAGTCATGTTTTGCATGATAGGTATAGTTTTCATTTGGAATAAAATCTCGGTCAACAGATCCCAGCATTCTCTTGAACAGAACCCTTGGGAACTTCCGATTTTATTTCTTAGACCTAATTATATTTTTAAAAGAAAGAAAATTGAAATAATTACTGAACTCAATTGTGAAAAAGGCTTCTCAATCATTTAACTCAATCCATTTATGATTGTGTCAAGAACCTACGCAAATATCATGAGCCGCACAAGCATTGTACTTTCTGCAATCTTTTTTTGAGCCGCGCGAAATCAAAACAAATAAATAGGCTTACGAGTAACTGGTAACTTTGAAGCTTTTAAATTTTTAATTCTCTTTATCTTCACATATCTAGGCAAATCAAAAGTAAAAAAGATATAAATAAAAAGATGTGAAAAATTATTTAAATAAAGAGAAGAATATGAAGAAGATAGAAAAAAAAGTAAGCCAGTCGATAATTCACTAAAAATAGGAAGCGTAAAGAAAAAACTCACAAAACGTTTGAATTTTTTAAAATTTGCAAAAAAAAAAAAAAAAAAAAAAAAAGAAAAGCAAAGTTCATTACCATAGATATTTCTGGATATCTTAATCTATTTTCTTGTATATTTCAAAAACAATTTCACGTTTTTGGACATATGAATGACTATTTTTGGGGTTTTTTTTCAAACACTCAGTTAAACGAAAATGAAAACAAAAACACCCAGTAAAAAAATATGTAAATTTTAGTTTCACTTAACCAAAAACACAAATTGGTACCACCCCGTTCAAAACTATGTATGCACTTTTTTCTATTTTTTCATGTTTTCTCTTTTTTTTGTTTTAATTTTTTACTTTTTTTGATCTTTTGTAATTTCCTTTTTTTTTTCTTGTTTTTTATTTTCTTTTTATGTCGAAATAAAAGCACCCGCAGTTGAATTCAAAACTTCAACAAGTCGATGCCATCAGAATCTCTATTCCCAACACCCAATTCCTCCTTCATTAAAATATTATTATCAGCTCTATTACGATCACCTCCACCAATCTCGTTTCCATTGTTACTATAGGATACAGTTGTAGCGGTTCCACGATCTGCAACGGTTAACGATGACGACAATGATGACGACATTGATGTGTCGGCACTGTCTTGTTGGTGGTGATAATCCTTTACTTCAGAGCTATTTTTTCTCTGATGATTTTCTTTTTGATTATTTCTTCCAAACCGTTCACCTTGCTCTTGAAAACCTCCTAATTCAGCACACCAACCGAGCCATTCATCTACCCAGCATCTGACAACCCACCATGCACCAAACCCCGCGCCACCAGAGAGTGAAATCTCTCGCAATGCAGTGGTTAGTAGAGAACTCATACACAATAAAAACATTCTTGCAGGAACTTCTGCCGGAGAGAACTGTTCTGGAATTTTTATTAAAGAAGTTGACCACTTGCTTACCAATAATTCTTGTAACTGGTGATTAGTCTTGTCATCAGATTCATCAAGAGCGGTTTCGCCTTTGAATTTTTTCAATTCTTCTTCAGGGGAGTATCTTAATAGCTCAGGCACTTGATTTTGCAAAATATTAAGAACTTTATCAATACTTTTCTGATTTGAGCATGGTAATTCTCTATCAACAATTTCTTTGAAGTTACAATTTAGCCAGTCATCTAACATTAAATTTCTATCCTGTTTTTGCAGCAAAACTCTGAATGCCGTTTGCGTGGTTTCAACAACTCTAATCAATCTAGACACTAACCTTGAAAATTGTTCTGTTAACTTCAATTTTGCCCTAATAAATTCAGTGGGCAAATTTTTTAACAAAACTGATATTCTTTCGGGATAACTTCTTGAAATATAGTGTAGTTGTTGTAAAACCGAGGGTGGAACTTCTTGTAAAGCAATCTTGGATAACATCTTCATAATAGACTGATACATTACTAAATCACAATTAATTATCCAGGGCAAAACGCTCTCTGATACAAATAGCTTATAAACAGGAGGAGTTAGTGAAAGCGGGAAAGAGGATATTATGTGAAACAATTTTTTCAACTGCATATAACGCAAAGCTTCAAATACTGAAGTGCAGTAAGATTTATATAAATCCTGCAATGTCTCAGCAACATCATAATCAGTACCTGCTGGTAAGAAAGATTGTAATGGTACCAAATGAAGAGCAAAATCATAATCTTCAGTATCGGTAAATTTTTCAACTTCATTCATTAAATTTGGAACAAACTTTAATTCTAGTTTTATGAAATATTTGACATCCAAGTCTAATAAAGGTGTCATCTCAGTCGATGGAGATCCACCTACCCCTAAGTGGCTACCACTACCACTATGAGTCGTACTATTTTGCAGGTTATTATTAATGTTAGAAATTGAAGAAGTACGTGAAATAATTGACATTGGTGAATTTGTAGCAGTCATATTACTAGTATGAGCAGGTGTATTTGGGAAAGGAGAACCATATGATGGAGTTGTTACAGGTGAGTCTAGAACAGAATCTAATGTATCACCAACTAACTTAATACCACAATAATGATATTTACTTTGTCCTCTCATACCAAGACGACGTGTAGAAATATTTGGAAATAATATACGGACCAATTTACCAAAGGAAGCAGCAGATAAAGGTGTAATCTTATTATTTGCACAAACAGCTGCATATCTTGAATATATTCTATTTCTAGGAACCACAGCATTAGAACTCACTTCACATAATCTTATTAAACAAACCATCGCAAAAATTTGACGTTTTCTTTCTCTATTACTTGCTTCTTCAAGTTTTTCTCTTGTCTTCGATCCACTACCACCATTACCACCACCATTTTTACTTGTACTAGATGATAACGATAAAGAAGAAGTTGAAGCAGATGCAGATGTTGAATTTGAAATTGAAAGAACTTGACTAATTTTATTGCTATTTCCGTTATTAATATTATTATTATTATTATTATTATTAATATTGTTATTGTTATTGTTAGAATTAAGGACAGAAGTCTCTGCCATTTTCACTGAAAAAGCAAACTCTTCAAACGGTACTTCTAAAGCTTTATATGCCAATTCTTTTAATTCTGTATCACCATCATCACCAGGTAAAGCATGATCAGAACGTCTTTGTCTTTTTTTAGCACCTGGATTCATTGAACCTCCTATATTTATAAAATTTGTTGCAGAAGCACCAGAACCTGGTGTCGGTGTTCTTGCAATTATTGGCTGGTTGAATTGAGGCAGAACAGGTGTTTGAAATTGGATATGTCTCAGAGAATCGTTAGCGTTATGAGAAAGATTATTGTTGTTATTCGGGAGATGTAAAGGCTGGTGTTGTTGCTGTTGCTGTTGCTGTTGATGCTGTTGGTGCTGGTGCTGGTGCTGTTGTTGTAGAACAGCTTGCTGCTGCTGCTGCTGTATCTGTTGCTGAGCTTGGTGTTGCACATGTTGCTGTGCTGCCGCGTATGCCTGCTGTTGTTGTAACTGAAATTGCATCTGCATTTGTAATTGTAACGACGGAGAATAATTTTGTAATTGAACGGGGAACATAGGAGCACCAACAGACATGCCTTGAGGTCCATGATGTGTTTGAGAATACTGTAAGTTGAGATTGTTAACATCTCCATTCATATTATTATTATTATTATTATTATTGGGAGTAGTAGTAGTATTAGTGGTAGTATTAGGAGCATTGGAAGAAGCGGCGGCGGCGGCGGTTGAGGAGGACGCAGAGGCCACTGCAGCGGCATTACCTACTAGAGACGAATGTGAACCATCCACAATTGGAGACGCCATCAACTGTCCATTCGAAGCCAATTGAGACAACTGCCGCTGATGATGCAGAAACTGATCATGAACCAAGCGCCGTCCATCGTTCAATCCGTTATTGCCATGTACTTGCTTATCTCCTTGCATGAGTACAATATATAAAAATAATAATAATAATAATAATAATAGTGATAGTGATAATAATGTATGTCGGCGGTTAAAATATATATGACTTTTTGAAAAAAAAAAAATAAGCTTTGATCCGATCTGTGATCTAAATCTTTGTTCTAATATATGAAATTTATATGCCCCTAAAACAATTTCTTAAATCTAACTAGAATGCTAAAAATGATGATGAAATGAAACCCTAAGTGAATGAATAAGATCTTTTAAGAATGAAATCTTTTATGGTCCCAATAACCGGAAAAAAAAACCAAACAAAAAACAATAAAAACAAAATAACAAAAAATAAACAAAAAAAAAAAAAAAAAAAAAAAAAAAAAAAAAAAAAAAAAAAAAAAAAAAAAA
>KV454018.1:108695-120238 GCA_001661245.1 Pachysolen tannophilus NRRL Y-2460
AAAAAAAAATTTTTTGTACCTTTTCTTGCACAAGTAATTAATTAAATTTTTGTACCAAAAGAAAGATATATATTCAACAAGTCAAATAAATTAAAAAAAAAATTTTGTTTGAATTGAGAGAGATCTTTAATCTTATTTTCTAGTTGAACTCAATCTTTATTACTGTAGATTATAATGAAACCGATTAATTAGAAAAAAGAAAAAGAAAACATTAAAAATGAATAAATCTCTTTAGTTTAATCTTATTGTATTGGCGGTAAATACATCTAAAACTTTAGTTGTTACTTTTTTTTTTTTTTTTTTTTTCTTTGTTAAAAATTGTTATATTATGGTCTCTCAGCTAATGGAAAAATTTTTTTTATTTCTCGATCCAAAAGAAACGATTTGCAAAACATATGATAAGAAAGAGAAATATAAAGAAGGGCTTCTTGCAGTGAGTAATTGAATGGGCAGGAATAGGAAGGTATAATACAAGGCACGTAGTACTTACAAACATATAATCACACTACTCAATAGACTTAAGATTTTATTCCCCATGATCACATAAATTGTTTACTAGTATATATCTGCCTATTGCCTATTGCCTATTGCCTATTGCCCACTTCCTATAATAAATATATTTATATATATATATATATAACATAGTTCAAGGTTGATGATGGTCCATTAATATTATTATATCTAAGCTTTAGTGGTATTTTTGGTTCAATGAAAAAAAATTTTTTTTTCTTTCAGAAAATAATAATAATAATAATAAGTTAAAAAACGGTTTCCGTTTTGTTAGATCTTATCGCCATACTTTGAAATTGATTATGGTTTTTAAACCCGACTAGGTAATAATAATAATAATATGTAAGAAACAATTTTAAAAAATTTTAAGTAATTGATCGCCAGTTTTTAAAAAAGATTTCTTAGGATTCTTACTTCACCCACTCACTGTACCCACTATATTCACTTACTTATTTATTCACTTATTCACTTACTCATTATACCCCCCTGCCTAGTTTTGAAACTTTGAGGGCAAGGCAATTTTCTATTTTCATGTATGTTATTTACGCATGTACGCACATTAAATTTAATAATAAGAATAATACACTAAAATTAAATTATTATATACCAATTTTTGTTTTTTTTTGGAAAATATACGGTTTATATGGATATTATGATATACTAATAATTATTATTAAAAAGTTGAGACTAATTGTTACCATTGCTGCTATTGTTACTATTGTTATTATCAATCTTACTTTTGGTGTCTCTATGCAGATCTAATGATCTATCTTGATGTTGTGCACTGCGTGCCTGTTTTTGCTGTATAAACGGCTGCAGCTGAATGCTGTGCGGTACTATATCCATAGATGATGCAGTAGGAGCTACTCCTTGGCTAAAACTGTTTAAAACATTAACTATATGGGGATGGTATTGTTGAGGCTGATGAGGCTGTTGAGGCTGCTGAGGCTGCCGTGACTGTTGAGTCTGTTGAGACTGTTGAGACTGTTGCTGGTGATGTTGCTCTTGTGACTGATGACCGGTCAAGACATGGAATGGGGCAATATTTCTATTGACATGATTATTACTAATAAAACTATTATTTTGAATATGTCGTTGTTGTTGTTGGTTGACGTTTTCTCTAGTAGAATTATTGAAAAAATCTATTTTATTTGATGTACCATTAAAATCGTTTATTAGTTCATTTCTTGCAATGTTCTCATCTCGCTTAAGTTTCCGTTCAACCTTCATTTTCAAATTTTGATTATTCATCATTTGATCAATTAAATCTTTATTGGAAAATTTAATAAATGAATTGAAAAATCTATTAAATTGAATAGCAACTTCTGTATTATTAAATAATTGATTATTATTAAAATAAGGATAATATTTTTCAATTAAAACTTGACATAATTCTTTAGTAAATATTTGATCATTTACATTAAAAGAAGAATTGGATTGTGATTTTAAAAAATTTGAATTATTTATTACATCATTATTTGTTTGTTGTTCTTGTTGTTGAATCCCACCATTTTCAATATCATCTTCAGAAATTGAAAATTCTTTTCTAACCAATGCTATAATATCTTCATCTTTAAGATGGAAATTAACAACTTTTTCTTCTTTTGGAAACAAAAAACTATCCATTGTATAATTTGAACGGATAAAATTTTTATCACTAAATATTTTTAATAAACTTAAAATCTTTGATTCTTTTACAACATCTTTAACAATATATAATTTTTTTTTAAAAGTATTAACATCAATTGATAAATCTTTTTCTAAATTATTATGATCATTATAATTTAAAGGTGGTAAAAGATTAGAATTTTTAAAACATTGAACAAATAAATTTTTGTTATAACAAATTAATTCCCATGAATCTGATATTATACTAATTAAATCAGGTTTAGAAATAGTAAAATCTTTAGGTTTAGCAAAATCTAACATTAATTTTTTTAAAAAAACTTGTAAAATAGTATCTTTTATATGACATTTGAAAATTCTTAAAACACCAAAATCTAAAGGATAATATTTTAAACTGTTTAAATTTGGTGAAAAATAAACAATTTTAATTTTTGATAATTCATTTCCTGGAATTAAATGTTGATATAAATTATCCATTAATAAAACTATTGGCTCTGTAACTATTTCATTTAATTTTTTTATATAATGATAAACAATTTCTGTACTTAATAATCCTGTATTAGAAAAATATAAATTTTGAATAAGTTGTTGATCTTTAAAACGAACATCAGTTATTATTAAGGGACTAAGTTGATTAATACCACTAGCGTTACCCAAGATACCAACAATTACTCTATTTGATGGGTCACCAATCGATAATTCCGATAATGAAGCATTGTTTTCATTATCATTATCATTATCACTATTAGTGTTTTGATTTGAAGAGTTTAGTCCAAAAATTGGGAAATCTGTTCTTATTGAAATTTCATCAAATTGATAGATTTGATGAGGTTTATAACCTAATAATTCATTTCTAATTCTTAATTTTTCATCTCTCATATCTTTAATTCCAAATAATTTAGAATCTTTATAAAAATTTGAAGTAACTTCTTTTTTTATTTGATGTCTTTTTTTAAAATAATGTAACCACCCATTAGATTTTGTTGTTATCATCAGAATTTCTCTATCAGATAAATTATGATAATTTTTATAAAAATCTTTCCATTTACTAATTAAAAATCTTTCTGTTAATTTCAAATTTTCATTTAAAGATTGATCATAATATATTTCTAAACATCTATTAGCTTCTGGATATTTAAATTTTGGTTTTGTCTTATAAGTTTTATTATTATTTAAACTTAAATTTTTATAATCTTCACGAAGTTTATCTTCTGTAAGTATCCATCTATTTAATGTAGATTTAGTTATAGCAAATTCATTTAACCTACTAAAATATTTGACCGTTTGTAATTGAGTCTTTTTCTCTGAATTATGATGCCAATCTAAAACATCTATCTTCTGTTGTAATGTAGCTCTTGGTAATCTAGATGAAATATCTTCCTCATCTTCTAAATTATTTTCTTCAACTTCTCTCTCAAGTTGATGATAAGAATTAGAATTATTATTATCACCATGATCATGATTTACAACATGATCATCATCAACACCAGACCGTTGAAGCAATTGCGGATCCGTCACATTAACAGAATTAACACTATCACTCATATTTAAAATATTACTTCCCTTTGATCTACAAGCCTAAACTGATGGCTTGGGTTTGTTTTTTCTTCTTCTTATGCTTTTCTTGTAATTATTCCATTTTTTGGGAACTTATTATAGTTAATTCGATGTTATTTGTTGTTTACAACCTTAGTGTAAACGGGATTTTCCCTATACAAATTTTATTTGTACTACCACGCACGACTAAAATTTTTAAAAATTAAAAATTTTTAAAAAAAAAGTTTTCCTTTTTTGGACTTTTAAGAGTTTCAAACACGACTTGTAAAGAAAAAGAAAAAAACTTTTTTTAATAAACTCTTGCACGTCCTTTTATATTATTAGACAAAAAAAAAAGTGTATTTACATTCCAACAATATATCAATAATTTAATGATGATTTTGTAATGTAAATAATAAGTAAAATCATTAACAGGTAATATAACAAAGAGAAACAAAAAAAAAAAAAATGTATAGGGAAAGAGAAAGAAAAATAAAAGAAAAAAAAGAGACCGCCCAAAAGTAAAAAATAACCAAAAAAAGTATTCAATCGTAACGTACTAACCAACAAACCACCTAACCAACAAATCAACCATATAGAGCATAAAACTATTCTATGCTTTGCCTCCGGAAACAAAAAAAAAACAAAATGAAAAATAAAATAAAAAAAACATCAAAAAAAAATTTAAAATTAAATATAAATACATCATCCTCTATACTTAAATCTAACCTTTTATCTTCTAGGAGATGGAGTGAAAAAATTAACGTAATCGCTCATACTGAAATTTCCTCTTTTACCAGGAGTTGCAGGTGTTAAAAATCGATTATCAAGATTTCTTTCTCTATTCCCACTTAAAGGTGTTGATCCTAAAGCATTGGCGGCAGCAATTCCTGCTGAAGTTGGTGGTGTAGAATTTAATGGATTATGATTAATTTGTCCACCAATTGAAGAATTAATATTACCATTATTATTACTTATATCAAATGAAAGTTTCTTTGGAGTTGTTGGAAGCATCTTATTTATATTATTCGAACTATGATAAGCAGCAGGTGAAGGTGAAGTTGCCAAAAACATTAACAAATCAGCACCTTCATCATGATCATCAGTTGAAGAATTATTATGTTGATGATGAGTATTAACTTGATTATTTAAAGATATTGTAGGTAAACCATTACCATTACCATTATTAGAATTCTTATTTAAAAATAAAATATTTCGATGTGAAGTTGTTGAAGTTGGAGTTTTGAAATTAGCAGAACGACGAATAACTTTTGATTTTGGTGTAGAAAATAAAGCATTTGGTGAAAATGAATTACAAGATTCTGATTTGTTTCCATTAATACCATTATTATTTGTATTATTATTATTATTATTATTATTACCATTGACCATGTTAAGAGTAGCTGATTTTCTAGGTGGTGTCTTTGGAGGAACTCTTGTTTCACCAACAGTTGTATACATAGGTGATGAAGGTAAATTATTAAGTCTTTTTGTTGGTGATTCATAATCATCTGTTTCATAATCATCTGTTTCTGTATCTTTTGACCTATTAATACTATGATTACTTTGATCATTATCCTTTTCATACAAGTTTTTATGTGATCTTTTCCTATTTATTGACCCTAACCCTGACCCTGATGATGATAAAGAACTAAATGAAGTTGATTTAGATAGTTGTTGATGAACTCTAGCAGGATTTTGTAATACTTCTTTCATCCTAGAAGCTGATGCCAAGATAGAAGCCGATGTAGATGATGATGATGATAATGAATGTTGTATAGGACTTGAACTTGAACCATTACTTGGACCTGGTCCTTTAACTGAAGTAGCAGTAGTTGAAGTAGCAGAATTAACTGGAACTGGAGGTGAAGAGTCAGGTGATAACGACGACAAAGTATTAATTTTTTTATTACCATTATTTTTTTGTAAATGATCATTTTCTATTGGAATACCATTATCAATCTTAGCTTTTATACCTGCTTTTAACAATTTTGTCTTTAAGCGTCTAGTTATCCTTGCAATTTCTGCTCTTTTCAAAATATTTTCAGCAATAAATTCTTCTTTATTTTGATTTTGATTATGTTGTGACACTTGTAAAGGTAACAGTTGTTGTGATGATGATCCATTCGATCCATTCGATCCATTCGATCCATTCGAACCAGCTGATCCAGATGATGATCCAGACGATGATCCAGACGACACTGACGAAACAGGCACGGACGTAGTTCCGACCGCTCCAGCAGCAATATCTGTTGAAGACAGCATTTGATTAGTTAACGAGTGTTGTTGTGATTCCCGAAGTGCTGTCACTATATTATTTTGCACTTTTTGCATTTTAAATAAAATAAAATAAAGAAGGAAAAATTAAAATAAAATAAAAAATAAAATAAAAATTGGGTATTTTCTTAACCAACGGTAATAATAAATATTAAAGTAATTTAAACAATTTTATATCAAGAATAAATTGTATCCATATATACGTAGACTAATAAAATACACTCATACAACACACACACGCACACACAAAACACACAACACACAATCAGAAACACACACAAAAGCACACACACACACACACGGATACACAGATATACAGATATATGGATATATATTTAAACGATGGATAAGAAGATGGCTCTAAGGTAAAAAAAAAAAAAAAAAAAAAAAAAGAAATTTAGATTATAATTTAGCTATAAAAAACCTAGCTAGTTAGCTAGCTAGCTGTACATGTACATAATTTAAAAAGAAGTATTAAAAAAAAAAAAAAAAAAAATTTTTTTTTACGCGTTTTTTACCGAATTGGGTAAATTGGGTAAATTGGCTCAAGTTTTAATATTAATAATAACGTGAAATTTCAAGGAAGAGAAGAGAATAGAATAAAAGATAATATGAGCTTTTAATAGAACTTGGTTTAATAGATAAATTGAAGTATCTTAAAGATAGGAAAAGATAAGTAAAGTGCATATAAGTCTCATCTTGTTAGTGTTAGCCTAGCCTATAAGCAATTTAATTGTAAAATTACAAACAAATTAACAACAGGGTTTATTTATTATTATGGTGAAGAATTTTTTAAAAAAAACAAAAAAAAAATTCTAGTTAAAGAAATATTTCCTAAAAGGGTAAGGTGATGAAAATCTGCCTATTGCGACGAACGACAGAAAGAAAGAAAGAAAGAAAAAAAAATTTTTTTATTTTTATTTTTTTTGATATATCCCTTACATGACACGTAAAGACAATAAATATCTCTTTTTGGTTGAGAGAAGGTTATTTACGCACTGTTTACCCATGTAAGTAAAACTTAAAAGAATTAATATTTATTTTATTGGGAATTTATTGATCTTCAAGGAAAGTAAAAGTAAAAGTAAAAGTAAAAGTAAAAGTAAAAGTAAAAGTAAAAATTAGAGAAATTGGGTTGGGAAAATCAATAAACTAATTTTCCTTTCTTTTCTTTTCTTTTCTTTTCTTTTCTTTTCTTTTCTTTTCTTTTAGTTTCAGTTTGCCTCACAAATAAATTGATATGGTGATGTCTTTTAAATCTTATGAGACTACTCCAACACAATAAATGTATTCCACTATGTTGTTAGTTAAGCTTTTACTTTTATTTATTTAAATTTTTCTGGTAGTGCATGATGTGTCAACTCTTTCGATCTCTTGAATGAACGAAAAAAGAAAAAAAAAAGAAAAATTTTTCCTTTTTCCAATAAGAGAAGAAAAAAATTGTGCGAGAGATGTTTTTAACATATACTTTATTTATTATATTATAATTATAATTATTTAATATATTTTAAATATTTTAAATATTTTAAATATATGTATAGCGCTAAGTTAAAAATCAGTTGCAAATGATTTAGAAAATTTTGTTTTTCTAAAGGAATAGAAAAATTTCATGAAATTTTGAATCTAAGTATGTATATATAATCAAAAATGTTTACTTTTTTTTTTTTGTCCCGCAGCCCATTAATTATGTCCTTAAGTACTGGGAATTTTAAAAAATTATTTTTATTTGAATGATGATAAATTGATAATGTTGCTTGAAATGGCTTAACTGCTTTTGTGTGAGCACAATGATTTCTCAATAGACTACAACGGTATCTGATCAATAAATAAAAAAAAATTTTTGCTTTTTTTTTTAAGGCTTATCCAACTAAAATTATAAGTTACATAGTACTAAGGATTTATTATTGGAATCATTAAAGGAAGAAAGAAAAATGAAAAAATAGGTTTAATTTACTAACGTTTTTCCAATTTTTTTTTTTTTTTCGATTAGAGAAAGAAGGATAATCATTTTTATAAATAATAATGTCAAAAAGAAAAAATTATCTTGATAGTATTTATAGGAATCCATTACCAATAAATTTAACTCTGTTAAATTTGAAAAATTTGGTTTTCGGATTTGATATCCATCAAGATCAAATTTTAATTAGATATCAAGATTTTATATTTAAAGCTTTAGATGAAAATTCTATTAAAAAATTATGGTTTAATGGATTTTTCGGTAAGGGACAATTAAGTAGATCTGAACCAACTTTTAAAGAAAGAACAAAGAGAAGAATTTTACCTATAAAAGATTTTGAAAAATTATCTTCAGAAGAAATAACTAAATTAAGAAGAGAAGAAAGGAAAAAATTTAAACAAGAAAGATTAACATTAGAAAAACAAGAAATTTTATTAAAATCAAATAAAAATTTTGAAGAATTACAAAAAATTGAATTTTTAAAACATGAATTAAATTCTAAACAAAAAATTTCAAATAAAAAATCATTAAAAGAATTATTTGATGAACAAATTATTAAAAATGGGAAAGATTTTAATATAAATGAATTACGTAAAGAAGATTTATTACTTGTTAAAAAAGATGATGAAGGAAATATGGATATTGAAAATATTGAATATTTACAATTAATGCCAGTTGAACTGTTTTTCTTAAGATTTTTAAATCTTTGTGAAATTATTTATACTGATGCCGATACCGATACCGATCAAGATATTGATAATATTGATGATGATTATAATGATCATGAAATAACGATGTTCCCCTTACGTAAATTATTTTATACTTGTATCTCTATTGATCATTTACAACCAGATAATCGTTTTATAATATCATATATTGTTTATCATCACTATAGATCATTAGGATGGTGTGTAAAATCAGGTATCAAATTTTCAACCGATTTCATATTATATAAAAAAGGTCCACCTTTTCAACATGCACGTTACGCAGTGACAATAGTACCGAATTATGAAAATGATGATGAAAATATGGAAAATCCTTCTGCAACAGATAAAAACAATTGGATATGGTTTTCTTCCTTAAATAGAGTTGTCAGTGGAGTAAAGAAAAACTTGATCTTTTGCTATGTTGATATTCCTAAATTGGATATCTTTATGGATAAAATGAGAGAAATTGATGAGTTAGATGATTATTATGATGAAGGTGATAAATTTAAAGAATTATTTGAATTGTATAAAATTTATGAAATCGGGATCAAAAGATGGTTGCCTACTAAAAATAGAGATTGATTTGGAAGTATATATATATATATATACCTAACTATTTATTTATTTATTTGTTTATTTGTTTATTTGTTTATTTGTTTATTTGTTTTTTTTTTAAATGGTTTATATAATGATTTTAATGGCGATAATGAGTTGAATGTCTTTCATGATTCTAATTAATGGTATTAATCCCTGGAAAATAATAACGAAGAAGTAGTTTTTGAAAAATCAAATTTCTTTTTTTGTAAATGACGTTTTTTAGTTTTAGAATTAAAATATTAAATTTGATGTTAACAGCTAATATGATAATATGATATATTAGATTTTTATATTTTATTATTCGATATAATTAATTAATTAAATATTAATATTTAAAAGATGGTTCAAATTTTCCAATCAAATATCTTATCATTTATAATAGTATTGTCATCGTTATGTTTTCCATTAGTATCTGCTGATATATTTGATCATTTTTTCAATTCTGGAAGACAACAACAACAACTGCGTTATAATCAACCTATTAGTAAAGAACAAGAGATTTTACATAATAAATGCGATAATTATCTTTGCAAAGATACTTTGGCTTGTGTCAAGTCACCTGTTGATTGTCCATGTGAGCTTCCACTGTCACAAGTGAAATGTATTCTTCCGGGAAATAAAGATTACGTTTGTATATCAAAAAGTGATAATAGTATTGTAGGAAATGAGGCAAGAGATTGTAAATTTGTTGAAAAAGCATGGAAAGGTCTTGTTTGAATTCAAAATATGATGATTAACAAGAAGGTTGGAAAAGTATTTGCATTTTGAAGAAAAGGAAAAACAGAAAAAATAAAGACAGTCATTATTTTGGATCATTAAGAGATGATGATAACGGCTGTTTGCTTTACAATTGTGCTTGTATATAACATTCAATAGATTTTTTTTTTGAAAAGATTCCAATTTATGTATGGCACAATGAATCTAATTAGTTTTTTGAAAAAAAAAAAAATTAAAAATTTGTGATTTCATTTAGTAGTATTTTTTTTTTGTCTTTCTCGTATCGTATTTATCTATTTAATTGACTTTTCCAAAATATAACTTAAGCTCAAACATACATTCCTATATGTGTATATATCAAAATAAGAGGAATAAAGAGACAAAAGGGGATTAGTACAACAAAAAAAAAAAAAAAAAAAAAACCTTCAACTCAGCATACAAGATGAAATACATAATAACTCAAATAATCAATTAAAAATAAAAATAAAAATAAAAATGAAAAATAATAACGAAAACAGGTCGGAACATTCTGGTTGAAACTGAAAGTAAAATAAGAAAAAGAAGAAGTAAAGGATAAGTAAACCTGTAACAGCTGAAGAAACAAAATAAATAATATATATAAAGAAATACCCAGTTTTTTTTTTTTTTTTTTTTTTTTTTTTTTGTATTTTTTTTTTTTAATTCAATTTTTTTCTTAAGCTGTTGTATCTTTAAATTTTTTTCTTTTTTCTTTCTTTCTTAATATTTAATTTATTTATTTATAATTATTTGAAGTTTGTTTATTTCATCTTCCTTCTTTTTCTTTTTCTTTTTTTAATTTTTTTTATTTTTTTTTCATTTGTTTATAGATATTCGACCACTTGTAATTTCTATTTTTAAAGGAAGTATTTACCAATAAGAACTGCTAATATGATAGCAAGTATAGCCAATGGAATTGGGAAACCACCTTTAGTTTCAGTTTCTGTTGTTGTAACTTCTGAATTTTCCTTAGTTTGTGGTACTGGAGTATCAAATGTAGAGTTATTTGAAACGGATTTTTCATTTCTACTTTCTCCTGATGCTGTAACTGAATTTTTGGAAACTTTTGTTGCAGGTACTACTGGTTCTTGACTTCCTTCAACTGGAGCTACAGGAACAGCAGCATCAGGAACAGCACCAGCAGCAGGAGGAGCAGGAATAGGTTCACCTTGGGATGCATAGTATTCAGCAACCAAGTAATTGACTCTTATCTTCTTGTTAGTTGCTTGAGATTTGAATTGAGCTTCTAATTTTGGCCATAATTCTGCAACACCAGATTCAGCAACATCATATGGACACGGTAATGTAACTACCAAAAATTTATCTTTGCATTTAAAATTTGCAGAAGGCTTTTCTTTCAAACCTTGTGAAATGATTGCAACATCTAACGACTCACCAGGCAGGATCACAGATGCATTTGGTCTAACACAATATCTATAAAATAATAATAATAAAAAAAAGAAAAAATTTAAAAAAATTTAGTTAGTATCTCATTATTCTCCTCTCTCTTTTCTTATACTGAAAATTCAATTTAATTTTAACTTGATTTGAAAAAAAAAAAAAAAAAAAAAAAAAAAAAAAAAAAAAAAAAACAAAAA
>KV454018.1:126691-205765 GCA_001661245.1 Pachysolen tannophilus NRRL Y-2460
TATATATATATATATATATATATATATATTCTTTCTTTTTTNTTTTTTTTTTTTTTTGAAGTATTATTATCGAAAACCTGGGATAGCTTTTCTTTTCATCCTGGGAGAAACTTTTCATTTTTTTAATTTTTTACTATTTTTCTCGTTTGTGTTTTGTATATTATAAGTTTATATTGAAGACAATTTTGATTTCTTTTCTAATTGAATATTATTCTTTTTTTTTTAGAACTTGAGAATGAAAATATAAAATTCATGTAGTCATTAGTTATTATAAGAGAATAAGTGAAAATGTAAACTTAAAATATTATTATTATCTGAGTTAGTTAAACTATTTAAGTTATATGACTTGTATTATCCATTATGAAACCCACCGTGTACGTAAAGAAAGAAAAGAAAAGAAAAATGCAAAATAAAATGAAAGATGAATAAAAGTGTCCTTAAAAATCTCTTAACCAAGTTGAATTAAATAAGAAGCAGCCATTAGCATACAGCATACCGAAAAGTATGGAGACATCTTCATACTCAAGTCACTTACTATAAGTTGCATAATGTCCAAATTTTTTTTATAATTTTTGTTGAAATAACAACTCAAAGGAGTCAATTGTAAAGTAAACATATTTTCTTGCAGTAAATGATTTATATTTATCTTGCGTTTTTTATTTTTTTGAATTAATTTATTATCATTACACTGACAATTTTGACAACTAGTATTCATTTCATCAGGCTTTACCATTATGTCCTTTCCATTATAATTTCCAATTCCATTTCCATAGTTGAACTGAGTATAGTATTCATCAGACAAATTACGCCTGTGACGGTATACGGAACCACGACGATGTAACATTAAAGATTGTTGAATGTTACGTCTTACTGCAGGAACAGGAATACCATTTGATGCATTAATTGTAGAAACTCCCTTTGGAAGTTTTTGCTTATCAGCTGCAGCAGCAGCAGCAGCAGTTTTCTGTAAACTACGTTTCCTATTTCTAGAAATTACCAAATAAGTTCCTATTGTACATAATAGTAACAGAGCCAGTAATAACCCTTGGAGCTCAAATACATAACTTTGACGACTAGAAGCAAGTACAATTATTAAAGGTACTATATCGATGATATGATTAGGAAATGTTTTTTTAATTTGATTATTGTTTTTGTTCACAGTACCATTTTTAAAACTTTTACAACTTGTACTAAGATTCTCACAATTCCAACAGTATTCATCTATTAAACATCTTGTAAAATCAATATCATTTTGATCGTTAATCATAATACGCTTTTTATTTGAAAGAATTTGAAAATTTTTATTATCGAATGATATTGGGACTGAACTATTTTTACTGGGATAATTAAAATTACTGTCACTGCTCTGGATAATCTCATGAAATACCAATGAGAAGACTTTAGATATGCCGATAGAAAAAGTATTTCCAGCCAACATAACACTTTAAATCAATTGACTTTTTTTTATACAAAAAAAAGAATCATACAATAACCCTAACATTTAAATACAACTAGATATATGAACACACACACACATATATATATATATATATATTTATATATATAAATATAAATGTTGCTACTATAAAATAATAATAATATTAAATAATAAACATAGTATGATATTTTTATAGTAGGTGGTGCTTTAGTATTGTAGTACTATAGAATTATTATCAAATTTGATTTATTAACCTTCTACTGCATTCATGACACCATAATCATGAAATAATTTAGAAACTAAAATTAACACAAGGTTTGAGTCCATATTGTCAAGATTTAACGAGTGATTTAATTATCAGATGAGATTAAAATCGTATTATATGAAAACCTATCTTGCTCTACTAGCTAAATGTAATCTTATGTAATAATATGATCTTCTGATGCATATTGAAAAAAAATCTATATAAAAACAATGCCGAAAAAGACGAAATCATCCTATTCTTTTAAGAAAAGCTTTATTTATTAAATATTTTTTTTTCTTTTCATGGATTTTTCTATATTATTGACATAGATACAAAGCTCTATTCTAATGTGATAAAAAAATTAGCATTGCATTTGCATTTGTCTTAAGTTATCTCTCTCTCTTTCTACAATGTTTTTGTTTTTTTTAGGTATCCCGTTAAAATCCAATAAGTTACAAAGCAAATTACCGAATGCATGGTTTTTAAATAGATAAAAAATTATTTAATACTAGGTCCAATAAGCCACATTTATAATCAAAGAAGAGTTTCAGTTTTTATTGGCAATTAAAAAAATTCAAAATATACAATAAATAGCTTGCTCTCTTACCTTTTTACTAGTGTTCTTAAGTTACTTTCTTTTCTTGTCTTTATTTTTTAATCTCATGTCTTTTACATCTACACAAAATCTGCTGATATAATAATACACTGTGGAACTAGCCACAAAATGGATTTTCCTTTTTAGGAAGGTGACATCAGACAAAAACTTTTTTTTTCAAAAAAAACAAAAAAAAACAAAAAAATTCCAAAACAGTTAGTTTATGGCGTGTAAAAATTTGTATTTCCTAAAACGGATATTTGTGGTGGCTTGAGATAGTATTTTAATACAATTAACTTGTGTAAAGTCAAAAAAAGTCTTGTTTACAAAATAGATATTTATATATTTATATATCACGGAATCAATAGGCGGTTACTACTATGAGTGTGAGTGACTATGCTATTACTCAACTAAGGTCTTCGGTATTCTATCTATTAGACAATGACTTATTACAGTCTGCAGAATTTACTTGTGAAAGACTTGTGCTGCAAAATCCATCAAATTTGAATTCAATTTATCTTTATGGTTTAGTGTTATACAAGAGACAAAAATTTAAAACTGCTTATAACGTCACGGCAAATCATTTGAATGTTGGTTGTTCGTATATTTTTGCAAAATGTTCTTTAGAATTATCTTTGGCAAATGAAGGAATTTATGCTTTACAATCAACAATGCATTTGTGGAATACTAATGGTAGTGGTATTGGTAGTGGTGGTAATACCACCACTGCTATACAAAATTCAGAATTTGAAAGAAATTCAATTCCTGATGCAGCTGCTTGTTATTGCCTCTTGGGTAAATTGTATTCTTCTGTGAATGATGTTAAAAATAGTGCAATGAATTATTCAAATGCTTTGAAATTAAATCCATATATTTTTGAAGCATTTGAAGAATTATGTAAGATGGGAGTTAAAGTAAGACCAAACGCTGTTTATAAAGTAAAGAATTCTGATGATTATTCTGTTAATTTGTTCAAGACAGTATCGGGGAATTCATCGTTTGATAAATCGAATAATAATAATAATAATAATAACACTGCTGATAATGGTAATGGAAATAATAATAACAATAATACACCACCACCAATACTTTTAACTCCAAACCTCAAATCTTCATCAGCATCAAATATGAAATCTTTTTTCTCCAGACCATTATCGACTCCTGATCATACTGTGATTTTAAGTACTCCAAGATTGAAGCAGTTTCAATTACCCGATGCCCCAACAAGAAAGGCTACAAGAAATACAAATAAAGATAATTTCATCAAACCATTCGATACAATTAATAGGAGAAGTAGTAGATTAACTGCTTCAAAAGTTACATCAAGATTAATTTCACAACCGCTAAATAATATAACGGGGAATAATAATATGAGCCAACACCAACAACTGTTACAATCTTCTTCTCAAACAAATCAAAATACTTTGAAAAGAGGAAGAAATTCAGGTTTAAATATTAATAATTTATCATTACAAAATATAGCTAAAGAAAATCTTCCAGGAGAAAATTATTTAATGAGTTTATATCTTTTATTTGCAAAAGCTTTTAAAGCTATTTGTAAATATGATTGTTTTAAAGCTATACGATTATTTGATCTTTTACCAGAAAATGAAAAAAATACACCATGGGTCTTAGGAAAATTGGGTAGATTACATTTTGAAATTGTTAATTATGAAAAAGCAGAAAGTTATTTTATCAGATTAAGAAAATTAGATAGAACAAGATTAGAAGATATGGAATATTATTCAACATTGTTATGGCATTTACATAAAGAATCGGAATTAAGTTATTTGTCTCATGAATTACATGAAGTAGATAAAAATGCTCCAGAAACTTGGGTAGCAATTGGAAATTCTTTTTCATTATTAAGGGAACCAGATGAAGCAATTAAATGTTTTGAAAAACTGGTTCAATTAAATCCAAATTTTGCATATGCCTACACTTTACAAGGCCATGAATACGTTTCAAATGATTCATTTGAAAATGCATTAGAAAGTTTCCGTTCTGCTCTATTAGTTGATGAAAGGCATTATAATGCATTATATGGGATTGGTATGGTGTATTTAAAATTGGGTGATTTCGAAAAAGCAGAGTATCATTTCCGTAGGGCTATTGATATTAATCCGGTAAATGTCATTTTAATCTGCTGCGTTGGTATGGTTTTAGAAAAATTGAACAAAAAAGATTTAGCATTAAAACAATACACTCTAGCTTATAAATTACAGCCATTATCTGCCTTAGCATTATTTAAAAGAGCTCAATTATTATTTTCTTTACGGCAGTATGATGAAGCATTACTAGAGTTTGAAAAATTACAAGATTTGGCTCCAGATGAAGCAAGTGTTCATTTCCTATTGGGCCAGTTGTACAAATTAAGTGGCAAAAAAAATGATGCAATCAAACAATTTACTATAGCTTTGAATCTAGATCCAAAAGGTGCACATCTAATCAAGGAGGCTATGGAAAGTTTGAGTGATATTAAAGATGATGAAGATGATGACACGGATGTAGAGGCAAATAAAGAAAATTAGGAAAATTCATTTAAGGTTTCAAAAATTGTATTTTATTTTTTATTTTTTTCATTTTTTTTTTTTTTTTTTTCACTTCAATTATATTCTTACAAAGTTAAAAATTCTTATATACGAAGTATTTTAAATTACTTAAAATTCCTATTTTATTTCTCAATTATAATAAAATCTAACCACCGTATCGGCTGTCTAGTTGTCTAACCAAAGAATTACTATTATTTCGTAGAACAACTGATTCAATTTAATTAGTTAAGCCGCACATAACTATTACCTCTTTTCGACAGATGCGATTAAATCAAGATGCAGCTCTAACGGTAATAAATAGGAAAAATCAAATGCTTTTCCTTTTCGAATTACTTTCAATTAAATTTTTCCTATAGTACCTATTGAGTTGATATGGCTATTTGATCTTAGCTCCGATAAAATACTAATTAAACTTGAGATAAAAGATTGTAAATTATTTTTTTTTCTCGTAAATCTTAGGATAATTTTCAATGTAATATAATGAAAGTCATCTGGAGACTTTCTAAAAAATTTTCCTCCCCGACCTTTTGTTCACCATATGGACTCAATGGGAAACAATGTTCTGGAAATTTACGAGCAAACACGTTATGATGGAGATTTTAAATTGAAAATATATCAAAAAATTTTACTATGATTTAATAAAACTATTTACAAAATTGGCACTTTTATGAGTAAAACTCTAAGTGAATAAAGTTATTGTAAAATCAACTTCCTTATACAAAAATGATATATAAAGTTGCAACAAATCTCTTTCTAAATCATCTTTCTTAGTTTTGAATAGTAGGCCATTTTCAAGTTTTGAAGAAGGTTAAAATCAAAAAGTAAAAAAAACACAAAAAAGACAATAAAAGAATAACTCAATTATCCTGGTATTAAACAACACTATGCTTCCTGTTCCTGTTTTAAGTCAGATTTCAAGAACTGCATCATCTGTTGTAAGTTCAAACACTCCAATTTTTGCGGTTTTACTAAGGAGAGCATTCTCTTCGTTTAATACCTTCAATGGTGTCCAATACCCAAAAGCTGTTAGCTTTTTTGCTCGTCAACAGTCATCATTATCAGAGGAAAGTAGTAGACCAAAAAATTTTCAAGAAGAAGAAATTTTGGATAGCGGTATGAGAAGATGGCAAATCTTGAATGATTTGAAAGATCGTATCAGACAACAAATTGAGGTAATTGAGCAGTTAGATAAGGAAGTTGCTGACTTTGCTTCTAAACATTTATAAAAACAGCTAAACGCAACCAAACGCTTGTAGTATGCGACATTATGGTTTATATGAAAACTTATTTATACATCAGGCCTCAGTTATTTGAGATGACAATTTTCATATATATTATTTTCTTTTTATTTTCACTTTTACTTCTAACCAAATTTATTTAATGAATAGCACATATTATTTTTCTTTCTGAATAGGTGACAATTCTGTCGCACACTCAAAACGCTTTTGCATATAAAGTCTCAGTTGCAACTGTAGGTCGATCTAACAACCAACTTCAAGTATTATACGAGCAACAGATGGTAAGTTATTGCTATCAAATTTGTCAGTTACTAGATTTACTCTTGTTTTATAAAGCATAATTATACCATCATATTATTAAGGCCACAAATAAAGAAGCCATGTAGAAAGAAAGCAAATATTGTAAAAATAGCACATATACATAAAAGAAAAAATTCATAAATACTTTCTATAACCGCAATAATCATCGAAACGAAAGCTAAATTCGGCTACAACCGAAAAACTATAGAATGAAATTTCTCTAAAAAAAATTAACAATTTTGTTTCCAGAACTCAAAGTAACAGCAGCAAAAAAGAAAAGAAAAAGAAAAAAAAATTAAAATAAAATAAAATGTTCAAGTATGATAGAATATTTAGTTTACAGTATGAAGCAAAGTAGGCATAATTTCTTATAAAATATTCTTCTTTCTTCTGGAAGAACTGTGCCTTAAAGCTCCATTTGCAGCTGCGATAGCCGCTGGTGAACTGTTGGATGTAGTTCCATTTTCCAAGTTTGTGATCATAGGTACTGGGTTAGTATTCATCGTTCTAGTTCTGTTTATTGACGGTTTACTTCCAGCACTGTTCATCAGATGATCCTCGCTGTGGGCAGATTCAGAAGGCGATTTTGGAGATAATAATCCTGAAGCCAATAAATAAGGAGAAGAAAATCCACCAATTTCAGTGTCTAACTTATTTAAATTCTTATTGTTGGAAGAATGACGACTTGTTTGTTCTATCTCTGGGGTACGGAAAGCATCACCACCACGAAACTTCATTTGTTGTTGTTGTTGTTGTTGCTGATCTGTTATTGAAGAATTAGATGATGACAACGTATCATCATTATTATTGCGACGAGTTAAAGTACTGAAATCTGGATCATTTGTTGTGTCAGCAGTGGTTGGCTCACTACTTTGCAATAAAGTCGATGATCCATTTGACGATTGTTGACTTTCTGATCCAGCGGTGCCATTATGTGTAGCAACAGGATTACCTGATGACTCTGCCGCTGCTAGTGCCCTTTTAGCTCTCAACTCCAGATCTTTTTGTTGTGTGTGTTGTCTTGCATTTGCCAACATTTCTTGGGCTTTTTGTAAAGAAACCGTTGGTGCAACGTAAGAAGAAACAATAGGCGTTGTTTCATCAAAATCAATTGTTGTCTTAATGAGAGCAGCCATCCAATTACGCATTTCTTCTTTAGTATCAACTGCAAAATAATGTACTTTCTGCTGTGTAAAAGTCAAACCTTTTCTAGAACCTGGTGCTGGAGGAACCAATTTAAAACAGTACCTACCAGAACCTATTGAAGCCGCATAGAAAGAGGTCAATTTATCAGTTTCATTTTGAGTTGCAGGCAAGACCCTATGAGACGTTATATCAATCAAACCTTGTTCTGATTTATCTTTTAATGAGTGGAAATATGATAATCGCGTTTTGTGTAAAGCAAAATATCTTGTCTTCCAGTGAACGTTTCCTCTCTTTGACATCCAACCAGAGTAGTCCGCTGTTCTTATTGCATCTTCCGGTGTTATATGTCTAATTCCTTCTTGGAAAGCAGATGTCTTCTTCTTGTTCCTACTTGATAATCTTTGTGAGCCTGATGATGAGGTATTGCGGAGGCTCTTCAATTTTAAAGCTTCGGAAGCCGATCTTTTTTGTTCTCTTTCTTGTACGTTTGGAAGCTTTTTGAATGTTGCAGAGGAAGTAGTGGATGCTTCTTTTGCAGAAAATGATCTTCTGTAAGGTGATGCTTTTGTTTCTTTTAATTCAGAGGGACTAAGGGAACTTCTTTTTTGAGAATTAGTTGAAGATCTATTTTTCTTAATAGTTGTCTGAGATAAATCAGTTATATCATCAAAATCATTTAAATCATCATTACCATTTCTATTTCCTTTTATAACTGATAAACGTGAAGGAGTTGAAAACAAATTCACCAATGAATTTCTTCTTGTATCTGAAGCAGATTTATAATCGCCAACAGTGGTACTATTACTATAAGAAAAAACAGATGAATGACGTTTGTGATTAGCCTTATCTGGATTCTTAGTAGTGGTACTAATTTCCGAAATTCCTCTTCTGTGAGATCTTGTTGGTGATCCAGTTCTTGTAGCAGGGTAAGATTGTTGAGAACTGTTTCTTGTGTGATCATAAATTGAAGACGTTGGCCTTGAAGTTGAGTTCTTGGCATTATTAAGATTATTATTTAAGGAATTTGGATTCAATTTTCTAGGATCATAAGAAGTTGAATTGATGAACATAGATGATCTATTCGATTGTTGATGTAATGGATCAGTCTTGCCTCCTGTCACATTATGAACATTTCCACCTCCAAATTTATAGCCAAAATTCAATTTTTCTGCCGTTGGAGATAAATGTGAAGGTGGCAGAGGAGGCTTTCTTGGTGAAGTAAATTGTCCATCTAAAGGTGGTACTCTCAAGGAAGAAGGAGTACCAATTTCCTTTGGAGTTTCATGACTATTTCCTATCAGATCTGGAATTTTTATTATTGGAGAAATTGCATTTCCTGAATTCAATGGAATTTTCAAATTATGTTCTCTTTCCGGTATTTGCAATTGTTGCGGCTGTTGAGTGTGAGCGTAATTAATAGCAGGTATCTTTGAATCATCTAATGATTGAGATCTTTTTCTTGTATGTCCCAAAGGAGCAGTTGGCAAATCGGAATCAGCATCAGTAGAATTTTTCGAAAATTGACGATGAACTGAAGGTGGAGGCATTAAAGAGTTTGAGCTATTTACCGATGCACCAGTTATACTTTTTGCAAACGATCTATTTTTATTTTCAATCTTAAGCGCTTCAATTTCTTTATAAATTTCAAACCTTGTACCAAACGAAGAAATATCCAATTCTTTTAAATAAGCCAATTCCAATTCCAATAATATTGCACCTGTAATCTTATGTCTTGCAAACTTTCCAGCACTTTCCATATCAAAACCCAAAGAAGCAAAATAAGTTGAAACTTGTTCTGGAGACCAAGATTCCACTTCTGCAGGGTTTAAGGCCATCGAATTATTTACATCTCTTGACACCTCGGTTCCAGTTCCACTTGCACTTGCACTTATACTTGCACTTGCACTTGTATTTCCAATCTGAGGACTTTCAATTGCCAATTCTTGCAAAGCCTTATCGATATCTTTCATTGTAGTGTTTACTGGTGACTGTTTTGAACCTCCAGTTGAAGCGCCAGTTAAAGCGCTGCCATGGGCGGTACTAGAATTAGCAATTTCAGACGACCCGCCATTAGTCCCTGTTCTATACATTGCATTTGCAGAAGGTGTCAATGGACTTGATTGCGACGGACTTGCTAATCTTCTAGATCTTGACCTTAACAATGAAGGTTTATTAAAATTAATCTGGTGATCTTGACATATTTGGGTGAATGCTTTTGGGTAAAGACCAACTTCATTAGTGGTTAAATTTTTACCCATATACCATCCATCATTATATTCACTATCATCACTAATAACATCAATCTTATCTCCAACTTTCAAAGTTAGTTCATCACCCAATCGCGCATTGAATTCTTTAACAGCTTCATAAAGCGTTCCAATATTATCAACACTATTGGTACTACTATTACCAAACGATGTATTTATGGATGGACTATATCCTCCAGCTGCTCTTCCATTGTTATTACTATGGCCATTAACAATACCATTTCCATTTCCAGTTCCATTTCCATTATTATTATTATTATTATTGTACAGATTCGAAGAAATCGAACTTGAAAACATAGCTAAATTTAATCAGTTCTTATGTTCACTTATCGAATTTTAAAAAAAAAAACAAAAAAAAATTAAAAAAAAATTTTTATAATACAGTTTGATCTTATTAATTATATAGTTTATGTATCACACCTTTAAAAAAAATAATAATGAATTGAAAAAATTAATGATAAAACTTAATAGCAAATAAGCGCTGAAGCTATTTTTTTTTTATAAAAGGGATTAAAACTAAAAGACCAATTATTATTTAAAATAAATAAATAAAATAAAATAAAAGAAAAAAAAAAAGAAAAAGGTCTTTGTTTAGAAACACAATTTTTATTTTTTTATTCTATTTTCTTTAATTTTATTTAATTTTATTATTTTATTTCGTTTGCCTTTTTTTTTGTCTGCCTTTTTGGTTTTTTTTTTTGGTCTGCCTTTTTTTATCTGCGTGTAAATTAGTTTTTTTTTCTTTGTTGAAGACAACGGACACAATTTTAGGAAAGGGCAGGCAGAGCGTTGGGAAAGGTAGTAAGTATAGAGTAATAGAGAGAGTGGGCAATAAAATCAAGTTTTCAGAGGTTTTTTTTTTTTTTTTTTGTTAACAATAAGGCAATGGGGCAATAGGCAAAACAAAAGTACTAGGGCAAAAGCTCGGGATATCTTATATTATCCCCTAAAGAATTAAGTCCAGACTTTGAATTTTGAAATGGACAGAGTTGAGTGTTGATAGTTTTGATTAATTTAGTGGGGACCATAGAAAAAACAAATCCTTTTAAACTTCCAGAAGCTTATTTTATTGTTATATAGAAGGAATGTATACTAATCCAATGAATAAGGGAGACCCATAAAAGTTACTATCAAAGGTAATCACTAAGCTAGTAATTATTAGACTAGTAATTACTAGCCTAGTGATTACTAGCAAAGTACTTTTAATATATACCAAATGGTAAAAGAGCAGATTACCCTATTCGGTAGTTTATACCCGAAAACAAAAACAAAACAAAAAAAAGAATACAAAAAATTAAGCAAAGTAAAGTAAAGTAAAGTAAAGTAGTAAGAAAGTGAATTGAATAGAGTGAATGAATGTCTATTTATTTTATCTAATCATCTAAATCATGGTTGCCGACATAGTACTGTTCGCTTTGTTGGAATCTTCTTCTTCTATCAGTTTGGTCAGTTTGGTGTAAAACCTCATCATAAGTAGGTAGCCTTACATCATTCGCGTTTGGGGTTAAACTGTACGGCGCAACATCCTGTTCTTGATTTTGATCTTGATCTTGATTTTGATTTTCGTGATTAGCAGGAACAGTTGTTGGTGAAGATGAGAACGAAGAATCTAATGAAGAAGAAGAACCTCCGTTATTGTTGGTAAAAATTGCATTTGGAGGAGCCAAATCATCTTGATGGGCTTGTAATCCACTTAATACTACCACATCGGTTTCTATGCTTACTTCGGTAAGTGGATCACGTAAAGTAATTTGTTTATCTGATGAAAATCCTGCATGAAATTTAATTGTATTTTTCCTTGAAATATTACAAGTTTTAAAGCTTGGTGCTACAAAATCAGGTAATATTGCATCTTTAAAAATTGAAGAATCAATTTCTAATTCATATAATGTAGCACCTGTAGAAATATCTTTTGCATTTGATCTATTACAATTCAGAAGATCATATTTCGAATTAATCCCTTTTAATTCAAGTATCTTTTCACGTGTTATCATCGATCTTTTATGTCCTTGAATTAAAACTGTTGTTTCCGAATAAAGTTCAATTTTTAAAGCTTTCATATAAATAATACCTAATCCTGAACTTTCCCCATTTGGTAAGGTAAATTTTTCTGGAGAAATCCTTGAAACTAGATAAAGTTTATAATTGGGAGTCTTTGTAGGGATTAAAAATGCTGGATACCTAAATCTAACTTCAAAATATACTGGTAAATTTATTGGTTTAACATTGGGGAGATAAGAACGATTATCAGATCGTTGATCATAACCCCCAGTATCGGGACTCTTTGAATTTTGTTTATCAGAATTTTGTAAAGATCTTCTTTGCAGTTGACTTGAACTTGAAGGAGGTGATGGAGATGAAACATCCCCAAAGATTAAACGTCTAAATATCCCTCCCGGTGCTGTTGTTCTTTTTGAATATTGGCCTCTTGGTGTATGACTTTGTAACCGAGATGTTGTTGATGAAGGCGATCCCGATGATGACCCGGAAGATGAACCTGATGCCCGTATTGTTGTAACTGCTGCTGTTGATGTTGATTTTTCTGATCCTGGATAACAAGCTACAATTTGGGGTAATTTATCTTTTAATGTAAACTCTTTTCTAGTAAAAGTCTGCCTATCATCAGCAAAATTTATATTGGAAGAATCAATTGGTAAAAAGATAAATGGTTCAAATGATCTAATATTATTTTTAAATAATCCCGGTCTCTTTGCTGTTACTTTTATAAAATATCTTATAGTTGCAAAATCTTTTAATCCACTCAATGAAGGTGGTAATTTGGTTTCAAGATGTTTTGAAGCTTCAGTGACAAATTCAATGGCACTGCCACTACTAGTATTTGTGTTACTCCCATTAATGAATTGAAATTTATTTGAAATTCCTGAAGTTGATTTATGTTTTGAACATGTATTTTTTAAAGGTATCCTAAATTTAAAAGGATAAATATATTCACCGGGAATTAATGTAAACTCTTTAGCACTGGAAACACTTCTAACGTTTTTAGGTGGAAATACAATTGAAGTATCATATAATAATTTATGAATTTCTATTATTGGTTTCATCTCATTTCCTCTTGATCTCCTTCTCTGTCTCCTTGAATTTCTTGTCTCTCTTGGAATCTCTATAACAGTTTTAGAAATACCTTCCAATTTCACCTCTATAGCACTTAAAGTTAATTCAGAACTTACATTCAAATTAATAACCCCATTTATTATATCATAATTAGTGAAAGTTCCACCTGTTTTAGATTTATCAAGCTCAATCTTTAATTGACAAGATGATACCATCTCCAACCAATATTAAATTTTACTTTACTAATGTAAAAATTAACAGAGAGCAAAACAAACAAAAAATAAAAAAATAAAAAAAGAAACAATAGAAAAGAAATTTAAATAAAAAGTTCTTAATCGTTATCTTTTAAAGACAATTCCTAATGGTAATTATGATTGTGATTATGATTGTAATTGTAATTAATATTTTTACTATTATTACGTCTATTTTTAATTTTTTGCTTCCCCCTAAATTTAATGCAGCTACTTCTTTTTTGGTAATGAAATAAGTCTCTTAACCCCGAACGAAGGTGACCAAATTGATCAAAATGACCAAGGTGATATTAGTTAATAGCCTTTGAAAAAATATTTCTACTAGATTAGTACTCATGGCTTATCTAAGATTATGATCAATTTATGTAGAAAGATAGATGTTGAGTTTCTCTTTACAGAGGATTAATCAAATTATTGTAGATGAAAATAATTGTTAAAAATATGAATTTCTATAAATACCTTGATATTATTAAAATTAAAAGAAATGAAGAAAGAGGCAAAGAAAAAAAAAGAAAACAGAAAATGGAAAGCTGCCTTTAAAATTCAACTTGTTCAACTTGTTCAACTAGTTAAACCACATCAGTATCTTTATTTGAGGAACTTGATTTTATTAAATTTCTTTTGAACTTCAAAGTATTCAATTCTCGATAATGCAAAATCAATTTTTTGCGTAATGATTCATGACCATTAATTATTTTGGAATCACCAGAAAAAGTACTACTGTTATTTTCTTGATTAATATTATCATTAGTATATCTTGAAGATAAATTAATGAAACTACGCCTCTTTGCTAAACGTTTATTATATTGTTCTTTTTCAGCCGCAATAATGTCATCTGTAGTGAAAGAAGTCTTCAATCTGGAAGGAACAATTGGAAGATATTCACAGTAACAGTTTTTCACTGAACTATAGGTATTTAAATGATCGTAATGGCATCTACAACCTCTATCATCAATAACACCTTTAAATTTGCCCCAAGGTATAAGAACGGCTCCTTCAATTGAAGAAACATATTCATAATTGGACCCATTATTGAAAGATGAAGAATGACCAAATTTTACTCTAGCATTATCGGTATTACAATCATCTTTTTCATCTTCTTGAAAACTAACTCGTCTTGGGCTAGCATTATTGTTATTGTTATTGTTATTTGGTTCTCTCTTTTCATGGAATGTCTTTTCATCTTCCGAGTTAAGTTCCAATTCCGTAAATTGTGTAATTAAACTTCTATCATTTTCATCATGAGAGCTTGATGTTACATCTGAAGACTTTGTAGTTCCAGATGTAAGTGATGTGGTTTTCATGATAGAATGATCTAAATTATTATAAGAAGGTACCTCATATTCTGAATTATATAAATCGACTTCACCAGTATTAAACTGTGATTGAAACATTATTGGATTATTATGAACCGAATCACCATAACTAAATCTTTTTTGATAATTCCTCAAATCTGATTTTATCTTTTCCAAATTATCAATTAAATTACGATGAGTTCCTGAATTTGAAGAATTAAACATTGCAGAAAGACTATTATCGTTATTCATATTGTTATTACTCTTTTGTGGTGAAATATTATTGTCATTCAAATAGTCCAAAGAAGTTAAATCCGTATATTTCTCATTAGATGTTGAAACAGAAATGTCATTGCTTAAACCAACAGTTGTTTTAGTGATTGCTGAAGGAATCAAAGTTGCTGTAGTTTTATTCCCACCTTCTTGATATAACATTTGTAGATTCTTGGAAAATTGATCATTGTCAATATTGGAATTAGAAGTTGAAGATGATGGCACAAATTTAGGATCTGAAGATGAATTAAATAAACTTAATGAAAACATCACCTTCTCTAATCAAAACACAAATTAAATTATTAATTAAAAAAAAACTACTGCTTGTATTCTTAGTTTCTAAAAGTTGAAATCTTTTAGTTGATTTTAGCAATTATTAGCAAAAATGATAGAAGAAATTAGCAAAGCAAATCATTCATTAAAATATTATTATTATTATTCTTCTTTAATTTAAGTAAGTACTTGAATTCTTAGTATTAAACCATTGTAATTTTTGAATATAATAGAATTTGCTTACTCTTTATATCTCCTAAACTTCTTCCTTCAAAAATAATATATACTATAAAGAAAAATTGAACCAAAAAATAATTGAATGGAACCGAATTGTTCATTAAATAGGTTGATAGATTTAGACCTTACAATGCAAAGTTTAAAAAGTTGAAGTTTCGGCTGCATATAAGAAAAAAAAATACTTTGAAATTTTTGTTCTCCTCAGTTAAACCAGAAGCAGACCTCAAATTTTTTGAAGAACAAAAAAAAAGATGCTGTCTCCATGGAAATGGTTCTTTAGATTTTTCTTTAGAAGATAGTTTAGCTGACTTTTGTGTTAACTAAACCCAAAGTCATATCACCTACATCTATTTTGTGGTGATGCTTAACGTTTAACTAAATCTGTGAAACTACAGAAAAATTCCTCTTTTGTACATTTGATATATCTAACACTACCGGAAGATGTAGGCTTAACAAAACACTTCACGTACATAAATATATATATAATAAACGAACTACTCATTCATTTTTCTCTACATCTTGTGTATTCTTCCATGTGAATAACGGAGCAAAATTAAGTAAAATTAAGCCTTTACTGATATTTTTATAAAAGAAGAACATAGAAAAGAAGAAGAAGAAAAAAAAAAAAAAAAAGGAAAAATTACACAGTAAAATATAGTTACAAGGCCATTTTCATGTCACCTTGATACCTTTTGCTTCTTTCTTGGTTTTTATGCACAAATGACAATGTTTGTAAGGTATATGGAAAAACGAGAATAAAAATAATAACAAAACAAAGAAAAATAATGATGATGATGATGATGATGAATTGAGCTAATCAACCTTGATTGCACTGTAAATTCTACTGATAAATATCACTGAGCTTATGAGACCAATGCTACCACAAGCTAATGCAGAAATAGCACTAATAATAATAATGTAGGAGAAGTAAAGTAATACGGACAAGAAATCGACAACGTTTAAATATGCCACAAAATAATAAATACCGTAAATGAAAATGTAAAATGAAATTGACAGACCACCTATTATGAAGGATCTCCATTGCCATCTATAATCTCCTTTATTTAAAGCAAGGTAAATTGATACTATTGTTATTTCAATTATGACCACTATAAGTAAGATAATTGTAGCAACTAAAAACTCATACATGTAATAGAATGATGTTTTTTCCAAGAAAACTGATTTGAATATGAAAACTAATTCAACATAGATTATGCTAAACGGAATAATTCCAAATAATGGAACAGCAAAATATAACCTGTTATACCATGGCTGTCTTGGGATTGGGGTATTATTTAATAATCCATTAGAACTTTTGTTGAACATAACAGATAGTGAAAGTGAATCAGATGCATGTCTATTACTTAAAAATCCTCCAAATATTGCCAAAGGTATTTCTAATATCACTAAACCTGCAATTAAAAACACAATTGTACCAAATGGTAATGCAACTGATGATCCATTAATCCAAACAAATAAATTTAAAGTGAATAATAAAAAGAAAACAAAACATGTTAAGCCACCACCACAATAAGCTGATACTCTTAACCAATTAGGTAATGTAGTTTGTGCACAGACAAATTTTTTATAAAATTGAACACCTGAATACCCAGATGTAAAACCTGAAAATACAAATAAAATGTATGAAACAGTTATGACACTACCTCTATGAGCTGGACCCAATAATCCAGATGCACATAATGCAGAAACAAGAATAAGAGATACTAATAGTTGAATACCTGAACCTGCCAATACAGATAAAACCAATGGTTTTTCTGGTTGACTGAAAACCTCATTCAAAAGTAACTTCCAACCTGTGGCACTGGCACTGGCGCTGGTGCTGCTTGTGATATTGGTGATGTTGGTGCCGGTGCTTGCTGTATTGCTATCGATATTATTGTTGTTAATTGTATTAATTGGTAATGATGATTCAGCAGTGGAAGGATCTACTGATAATCTATCTTCATTAGGTAGCATATTTTTAACTTCTTCGGCAAATGAATCTTGAGAGACCGGCTTTAATAAATTCAATGTCCTTGTAGTTTTATTTTTCAAATGTTTCATTTTTTTATGATTAGTAATATCTCTATTTAAAGTTCTTAATAATACTACACCTACAATTGTAGATAAAAGTAATACCAAGACCAATGAATTAAATAAAGACAGGACATGTATTCTATCCTGATCTAATTCACCAGAGAAATAAAGATTCCATCTATTATGCCATGAAACATCTGTTTCTTCTCTCCAATAAACTGCATATGTAAACGGTATTAAAATTTCTTCTTTCTGATTTAAATCCAATTCAAAATTTGCAAAACTTTTTGATGCTCCAGGACAATGGAAATCACTAACTGATCTTGGATAAACTTCAAATCCAACAATTGTCTTTTTATTTGGATCATCATTTTCCTTATGCCATCTTATAACAAGCATAACATGATTATGAAGATAAGTTTTACCATCTTGAACAAATCCTAATGGGAAACCAGCTGCATAATATTTACTATTTGTTGATGAACTAATAAAAGTTGTAGCACCAGGTAAACTATCAATGATCCATTCAGCAACATAACCTTTCCTAATCAATTCATCTGCTTTTCTAATTCCTTCAGGTTTTGTTATTCTATCACAAATCCTTTTACAAGGTTCATCTTTTTCAAAAAAAATATGATAATCAGAACTCCATATCCTATCTCCTCTAATAACTTCTCCCAATGAAAGATGTACTGGTTTTTGTTCTTTTGATGGAGGACATACAAATGGAAGATCATAATACGCATACGGTAATTGAGTAGTATCAGATTCAACCTTATTCACATATAACATAACCTCATCATCAGTCTGATAATAACTTGGAAGCCATCCTAATTTAAGATCAAAACAATTGACCAAATTATCAACAAAAATTAATACTAAAAAGGTCAAAAATATCAAAAATTTCAACATAACTTTATTATCTATATCCCAATTCCATCAACTGATCTCTATAAACCAGTCTTCAACTCAACTAACAATAAATGAGATATATCAATGAATTTTAAAAAAAATGAAATAAAATAAAAAATAATTAAAAATAAATTAAAAATTTTTTTTTATTAAACAAATAAATAAGTAAATAAAATAAATAAGAACAGCAAAGCAAGCAATTTCTACCAAATGATATGCTGATTTACAACGAAAAGATGGACAAATTAATATACAATTTTTACAAAATAATAAGATCACTCTTCCTTAGATAATATCAATAAAAAGAATGAATAAGATATCTATTAAAAAAGTCTCTAGATTATTTACTTCAAAGTTAGTTCTTATTATAATAAAACAATCATCATAACAATTTTTTAACTATTTATAATAATTATTATTCATACGATTACAATCTCCGTTATGAAGTCAGTGACTCCATCCAATAGAAAAAAAACCTAAAGCCTAATAGGATTTCTTACATTCCACACCTCTTAGTCTTTAGATTAACTAATTCTCCAATCTCTAATATTCTATATTTTTATCTTAGATCAATTCGATCAAATTCAATCAATTTCATCACCTTCTCCGGTTTTTTGGTCAATTTTTTGAAACCGCCAAAAAAAAAGTGCTCGAAACTGACCAGAATTTATTGGAAAAGTCCGAAAATACTAATATAACAGAATATTTAATACTTTTAATATATATATATATATATTATTTATTTATTTATATATTGATTGTTTGAAGAAGTGATTTATCTTATAAGAGATAATGGTAAGTTCTAGTTATATATTGTTTTTAGTTTGTTTTAATGGTGATGATGATGATACTAATATATGTTTATTAAATTTTTTTTTTTTTTTCAAAAAAAATTTTTTTTTTAGTTACCGTTATATTTATTGACATCTGCAAAAGGTCAACCAATATTGGTTGAGTTAAAGTCTGGAGAGACTGTTAATGGTAACTTGGTGAATTGTGATTCATGGATGAATTTGACTTTGGATAATTGTATAAAAGTTGATCCTTCAGGGGAGGTTTTTTTGAAATTAAAAGAGATTTATATTAGAGGAAATCAGATAAAGTATCTTAGGATGAGTAATGCAGTTATAGATCAGTTGAAAGAGCAACAGATGTCGAATAACAATGCTGGTTATAATAATTCCTACGACCACAGAAATAGAAGAGGTAATAGCAGAGGTCAAGGTAGAAGGTACAACAGTGGTGGTAGAGGAGGATATAGAGGTGGTAGAACTCAACAACAACCCGTATCGTCACATCAACAGCATCAACAGCAACAGCAGCCACCACAGCAGCAACAGCAACAACATAATTCTGTAGCTTATTAGAATTAAAAAAAAAAATGGAAATAATTATTATTATTTGGGTTTATATACTCTATAGCTAATTTTTTTTTTTTTTTTTTTTTTTTCATTTAATTACTTTTAATAAAAAGGTGACCAACCTAGGTAAATACATGAAAGATTATTAGGATCCATAGCTTCTTGTGTTAGTTCTCTGACAGCAGCTTCCACACTCAATACACTTGTATCTAATTTATTTTTAACCCCATTTATTGCAATTGCAGCTTCAGAACCTTCAATTTCATTAAATCCTTCATCAATAAAATTCTTACGCAAAATATAATCTTCATCATCATTTGTTTCTTTACTATTCTTATCCTTATCATTCTCTTGTATATGTTGCTTTCTAACTGGTGACAAAGTCCAGGAATATAAAGGATCATAACGTAAAACATCTAATATCCCCATTATTCGATCTGTTTCTAACCTCAAGACTCGAAGAACATGCTCAGAAGTTTTTTTATATATTCCTTCAATTTTAGTAATACCAAAACCATCAACAATATCCCTAGTTAATCTAAATGGTACCAATTCAGGTATTGGTAATTTTTTACCCTGATCAAATGCAACTCCTAAATCAATATGAATTGGTGCTCCAGTCGATTTATCCAACAAAATATTATTAGTATGTCTATCACCTAACCCTAAGATATAACCAACCATAGAAGTTGTAGATATTCCATGTGTATATGTTACTCTACTTTCAAACCATAAATCTGGATTAATAAAGTTATTATAAAAAAAAAGTCTCATTACTGGTTTAATTTGTTCAGTTATCTTTGTATAAGTCCTCAATCTTTCCTTTGGAGAAGATTTTTGAACTTTTTTCATTAATGACCTAGCTTCATCAGAAGTTAAACTATCATATTTTTCATGCAATGGTTTTAAAATATCATTTAAAGGTAAAGAATTTCTAACAAATTCTATTACACCAGCTTGAGGACCCAATGGAATCACTTTATATGTCCTTATTGCTAAATTTCTTGATCTTGTTTCTTTATCTTTTAAAAAAAGATTATTAACTTTCTCAAAAACTTGTTCCATAATCGCATCTTGACGTAAATCATCACTTCCTGCTTTTAATAACATTTTATGAATTTCACCGTTTGTTAACTTGAAAACAACAATTTTTGGTAAAGATAATCCAGATTCTGCAACAGAAATATTATCATCAATAGCTGATATACGAGGTACAGATTCATAAGAACAATTTTTACTAACAGTTATCTCCTTTGTAGGGGGCGGTAACATAAATGATATCAAATCTCTTAGCCAAAATTTACCAATTTTTAAATTTTTCAATCTGATTCGAGTGGATTTTTCAAACTTTTGACCGGCTAATTCAACACATTCATCACAAAACTTACCTAGAGGTTGCATTATTTTCAAACCAAGTTTGTGATCTGTGTTGATCACGTTATTCCATAACTTTTTTGCAGCAGAAGATCTTGATTGAATCATTTGGTCATTCAGATTGAAGGAAGAATGAAGCATTAATGACTTAATTAAATATGATGTATGGAATGGGTGATTTAAAGTTAAAGTGTGCAATAAATCATTTAAAACTTTTTGAAAAATCGAATTCTTATCATCCAAAATTCTTGACATTAATTGATTTATCCATGTCAAAAATTTATAATCTGCAACTTGAGTAATTTTTGTTGAAACTATAACACTAATCTTCTCTAATTCAGAGTATTCTAACCACATGGCACAAAATCTATCAATATCCTCGTCGTAATCGTCACTTATCGAAAGTGTATTCAAATAGAATCCTATTGCATTTTCAACAAACCTATTTTTGTTATTTATCAATTTCTTGAATTCGACTTCGTCCATTTCCTTCAGAATTTTTAGTTTTCTATAAGCATGAGATGCTGATATTCTATCTTCTTTGGAGTAAGACCTATTCTTTATATATTTTTCTAATTCAATCATTTCTTGAGTGGTATGTTTAATTAACTTATCATATCTTGAAATTTTTTCCTCCATTGATGAATCTCGTAGCTGCTTATCACAAAAGATGGCTAATATATGGAAAATTTCAGATTGCTGATGGATATCAGAAATTCTCTTACATGCAATTGAATCTATATAATTATTCATTATTGCCTCGGGCGTTTCTTGCCTTGATTCTGAGGTCCACTTAACAATAATAGCTTTCAAAAATGGAATAGGCAATTTCATTTGCTCATATGGGAGAAATTTTTCTTCCGCTAGACATGATTGATCTACTTGTTCATTCAAAATAACATCTTTGAGCGTTGCTACTGGAAAATTCGTTTCTCCTTGTTCCCAGAAAGTAGAAGCAATTTGATATTTTGCGATTTTTTGAAGATATTGTTTAAAATGAATACTGCTGTCTTCAAATTTAGTAGAAACCAACCTATCAATATAAACTGAAGCATTAATAGACTTTTGTTTCTCGCCACTTATCCTTGCAAAGTTACCATATCTACTGAATTCAAACAACACCGAGAACCAGGAAATTTCTGAAGTGAGGCTCTTATGACTCTCAGTTGGCAATTCTGCAAGATATTCGAAGCAGGCCTTTCTTGCTAGCAATATATCTTCAAAATCTTCGAAGTCGGATTTTGCGAACCACGAAGTTAAAATAACATTATTTTTGATATGAAAATCAATCGCAGTCTTATCATAATTTAGGATTTCCTCGATATTGAAAATTATAGCCATAGTTTTCAACAATCCTCGAATTTCAATTTTCGAATTTTTATGATATCGATTATTTATAAAAAGATATTTATTGTTAATCAATTCACATAGACTATTTTCGCAAATGTAAGAACAGTCCTTTGGATAATCTTGTAATAATTTAAAAGTTTTATAAATTTGTTCATTTCCTGATAATGAAGCTGATTTCTTAGATACAGGAATGTCCCACTGGTTTAATTTCCAGGCCCACTCAAATGAATCTCCGGTTGTGTTGGTTTCATCTGACAGATCTTCATAATAATTTGACCTAGCGGTATTCAGAGTATGTTCCCCCAAAACTTTAGAAAGCCCGTTAAACCCTCTTGATAATAGAGATCTGATCATTGAATTCCTATTATTCCAATAATCTCCTAGAACCAAAGAAGTTTCAAAGATACCATTGTTAAACATCAACTTCTCCCAGGAATTCTCATTCCTACGATTAATCAAATTAATGCCATACTGTAATGAAGGCTCAACAGGCAAGCCAAATATTAAATCATCATCATTGATGGATTTATAAACTTTTGTTAAAAATGATCTTTCGTCCTGCCAAGCTGTTGATGTGGAAGTAATAACATCTGTATAATAATTTTCCATTAAAACTAATGCAGTATGTGGTCGACCAATATCTATTGCATCATAGTAAATGTTTTTCCAATTCAAAGTTTCATAGATAGAAATGAAATCTTTCAATTCCAATTTTGCTCCAATCCTTATTAGTAACACCAAGTCAACAAAGAGCTCTTTTGATTCACTAGAAACTTTTGATCTTTCTATTTTGTAAAAGTTCCCTAGTAGCTTTTTAATTAGGGTTGCACCCTTACTCCCAGAGCGATATATATAATAAACGCACAAATGTGCAAAGACTTTCCTTCCAAAACTCGGCACTTTTGAAACAAATGTTGAAATCAACGGTGCAACAGAGGTGTATAAAGCTATTTCGTTGACCAAAGTCAAGGACAAAAAGCATGTCCAAATATCTGAATTCGACTGCTCTATAATATTCTCTAAGTTTTCAGTGGCATGAAGTAGCATATTATTATGAAGTACATTTTTAGTGCTCTCCGAATCCTGCACTAATAGAATACATATATAAAAATTTAAAGGTATAATAGTTGATTCAAATTTCTGAAAATGCTTTTGATAAGAGAAAACAGACTTATCGTTCGTCCCCGTTTTATTTCTCCAAATAAGAACACCAAGAATATAGTCAATAAACGCACTAATTTGTTTATCGGATAAATTTTGATAAGTTAGCATTTCTAAAAATACATTGTCCAAAGTCTTTATGTTTTCTTGAAAATTGTTTTCATATTTTTTTAAAAGTGGGTTTTGAACTTCATCCTGTTTAACATCAATTAGCTCACCTGTAGCTGTATAAAAGTAACCCAAATAACGTGCTCTCCATAACATGAAAGGCCTGGAATAATCTTGATTTTCTAATGAAAACAATAAATCAGCTACTACCTTGCTTGGTGCTACTGTTTTTTGAATTTTACTCAAACCTGGATTCAATTCAAATAATTTCGATATTAACAAAAGCAATGATTTCTTGTTGTCAAAATCTAAAATAGCACTATTATCCAACTTCAATATTTTTTCAATCTGAATAATATCTAAGTCTGATTTCGATCCTTGTAATACATCTATAGCTGCCTTGATTATAGATAAAAATGGATTGTCTTTTTGGATACATTCACTAAATTGAGCTAACCAGATATTTAAATCATAATTTTTTTTTCTTGAGTGAACCAATCTTGACAATAGAGTTATTAAAATGGGAACGTAGTTTTCATTTTCCAAAAGACTAGACGTTCCTTTTCGAAATAAGAATACCAAAGTATGGCATATATCAGCTACTAGTTCCTCACAATCCAAGTAGGAAATAACATTTTGAACAACTAGCTGAATTAAATTGATGTCTTGGAACACTTTTGGAGCCATAGTGATTACGAGCTTTAGCCGTCTTAAATTAGATAGCTTTTCTAAAACACCGGCCGATTCATCTATAAGTATAAAAACTCTCCTTATCAAGAAATATACGTTTGGCACACTCCAAAACTTTATTGGGTTATCACAAAGTTTTCTGATAACAGCCTCCATAAGTTTCCAAAATCTTGAAACTGAAATACTTAGACCTGGAGGAGAGTAGGTAACTATGCTGTTTTCATTAAAAAGATCAATAGATCGTTGAGCAAACTCAGTAGATCCTAGAGACCTAATAACGTCTTTTTCATTAGACATATCGACCATTCGAAGTATTTCGAAAATAGTTAGGGGTAGTTGATTATTCAATATATCATATAAGGCATCCTCTGTTCCCAAAGCATCTTTCAAAATGTCGAATATGCCGCTCTTGACACCCTTATCAGTGAAAGCTAAAGAAATTGATAAAGACAAACTGTCAATAATGATATCAGCTTTCGAAGCTCCCTTTATTGTCGAAATTTTTTTCAATAACTCTTCAGAACTTCTATCTCCAACGGAAGCCGAGGAACTTGAGACGGCAATAGCAACTATTTCTTTATAATTGTCAAGAATCAAATCTGTCGATTCTTTATAACCCAACAAATCATACGGTAAAATATCCATAGAAAGCTCGTAACACCACCAGTATTTGAGAATCTCTAGCCTAAAATTTTTGAACAAATTTCTGGGATTCTTAATTTCATAATAGTGACATATATCGTTCAAAGAGTATTTTAAATACGGTCTGATATGTTCAAATCGAGAAAGTTCGATTAAATTAAAAACTATAGATGCCAATACCGAGTAAGATCCTTTCGATAATATACTAAAGAAATAGCAAAACGTGGAAGCAGACTCTAAACTCTCTTGTGGGGAAACAAAAATTTCTTGTATTTTTCCATACATTTTGCTCTTCTCCAGGTTTGATTGAAGACCAAGCAAAGTTACCAAATTCTCCACAAATGAAATCTTAATGTAATTAGTTTTAGAGTAATTAATTGTTGATAACATAGTTTGGAAAGCTTCTGTTTTGCTTAGGAAGAAGTTTTCATTTGCATAATCCATTAAATCAATTAATAATTTGATATATTCGGCAATGGCCAACTCTGAATAAATGTAGTGATTCTCAATTAGTTTCAGGAGAAACGAAAAAATATCGATGCAATCTTGCTTAAAAGAGTCATCACCTAAAACGCACCAACATTTAGAGAATTTGCGAAGCAGTTGAAGGCCTACAATAATTGTTAATTCTAATCTTTCAAATTCAAAATCACCTAATAAGTTTTCCGCATATACTCTAAAAAGAGTGTGAACTGGTTCTATCGAAACTTTGGTAAAGTCTAAGGTCTCAATAAAAAGGCTGTCATTCAAAAGAGTGTAATAACAGCGTAACAACTTCTGCTTTGAAACTAAAGTTTTAATAAAACCAATAATTTTATTCAAGATGTATGTTTCATCTCCTCTGTTCAACAAAGCAGTGTTTACAAGAAAACATAAAAGATGTTGCTCGTATGTCTTTTTCAAGGACAACTCAAATATACTTAAATCGTCATTGATATTTACCTCAAACTCCTGTTTCCTTATAACTCCAAACCCCTCGAAATCATCGCGCAGAATACCATAACCAGTTTTAGAAACTTCAAAATCCTTGTCAGAGTTAGATGCATCCCCACTATTTATTTCCAATATTCCACATTCAATAATTTTCTTTACGTCGATCTCCTCAAGAAAATTCCTAATTGACTCTCCGTATAACACATACAGATTATTAAATAGTTCAGAAAGTCTCAAATATGTAACTTTATTATTATCATGACTATCATCATTCTCGCCAAGAAATCCTGGATCAAATTCATCTTTTAGTAATCTTATAATCTGATAATTAAAAGCCTCAACATAAGGACCTAAGCTAACTTGTGCTTTCATTACAGTACTTATTTTCAAAATTGTGAAAATCCAGTCATTAATAGAGTATTTTCCAGTCAATTTTGTATTATCTCGAAAAAGATTGCTTACTTTGCTAAGGTTAGTTAACAATATTCCTAACCTATCAATATTAGTTGACAAAACTTCTGGTTTATAGCTGAAGTTTTCCCCTTTTTTTTCATCACAAAAATTTTCGTTTCTTTTAAGTAAAGTGAAATCTCTTAGCGGCTTATATACATCCCAATAAACGATCATTTCACTCAGTTTGTCATTACAGAAATAGGCATCGTCGGGTATAGTTTCGGAATTTATTTCGATATCATCACATCCAGCTAGCCACGGAATAAAAAGGGCTAACATATTTAGATCATTTAAATTATCACTATTAATAATCTGTTCCCATTTTGACATCACCCAATCTTGAATTTTATCACTGATTTTTGTACCGTTGACTTCAAAAACACCAATGGAGTTTCCAGAATCCCTCAAATTGAAACGTCTGTAAAACTCGTAGGCTTTGAACCAAAAAAACATTGATTCTTTCGAAAATACTGCTGGGCCATTAATCTCTGATAAATTGATAATTGTTTCAAATAATTGATTGATTAATTTTTCAAATTTCCAAATTTGCGAGTTCATTTGAGTTTTGTAATCAACAGATACTATATTTGAGATAAGAACGCATGAAACCGTAGATAATTTCTGAATTTTTACTGCATTTAATGAACACTTTAGCATCTGATTAATATAACTAGATGCAATTTGATGAGTACTATCTTTTGAAAACAGAAATTCTTTAGAAATTGAAGTCAATAGATTACAGGATAACAACGACCAGTAAGTTAGATCATCGTTTTGCAATTCAAAAGTCTTCAATAACGTTTTGCAAATAATATTTAATCTACTGCTCGTTATTAGTTTTGAATCATCATAGTTAAAATTATTGGTCCCCAATAAAGAAATTTCTGAAAGGTGGAAAACTAATAATTCTAATGCAGACTGAGCAAATCTTTCATGCACACAGTTATCAGTCAATTCTACCAAAAAATCAGCAAAAGATTGTGAATTGATTAAGTAATCTGTAATAGAATCAAAACTGTTAGTATTTAATTTTCTCCTTTTAGATGATTTCATATCAGAATCACTCAAATCTGGATCAGAATTCGGATGAGGATACAATGAAGAAGTCGAAGCTGATAAAAAGCTTTTCAACCTGAAATAATTTGGTAATATTTTTGAAAGTCCAGCTCTCAAAAGCCAAGGGATTGCACTGCTACTTTTTCGACTTAAATTTATGTACTTCAGATTGAACCATGAGTAATTTTTCTTATTATATTCGGGGACGATTTTGAGATCGATATCTATAGCTAAAAGTTTATAATCGTTATTATTGCTCAACAATAATTCGAAAAGTTGAGTAATCATGGAATTTAATTCATTCAAAAGCAACTTCAAGTCATTATTCAATCTAGGTATATTTTTCCTTTTAAGTTCAACTGCTGTTAAAGATAAATTGGAGCTTAAATCTTCAGAATTTGAATGTACGATTTTTGATCTTTTATCATCATGATCCATTTCAATATCGTCTTCACTCTCCGTTCCGGTAATTAAATCTCTGTTAAATACCCAATTATCTCCTACTTGTTTCGGTAATTGATATAAATCAATGAAATCTGGTATTAAGTTAATGAAAATTAGAAGTTGATCTTTAAAAGTCTCATGGTTTATAAATTTGATATTGTTGAAAAACCTCATACCAATTCTAAACAATTTATGACAAAGTTTTATATTAACAATGGATAAATTAATTATCAATCTGTTCATTATTTGAAATATTAAAATTAAAGACTGTGATTCTTTCTTGTTTATTTGAAAATTATTTAAATAAAAATTTTCTATTATTTTAATAATTCTTGAATACAGTGATTCAATCGAATTTGTTTCATCTTCAAATACAAATAAATTTGATGAATTTCTTGGATTCAATAAAATATTAAATGTTGACAAAGTTTCAGTAGTCAATTTTTCATTATTACTACTAGTTAAAATTTTTTTATTTGCATTATTATCATCTCCTCCAGTCAAGATAAATAAATTTTTTAAAGTGTAATTTATTATATTTTTATATTCTTTTATTACTAAATGACTTTTAAAATCACTTAAAGAAAGTAAAATGTTCAAACTTTTTGCAAAATCCAACGCAATTGGTTCAAAAATTTCATCTTTACGCGTCTTGGAATTATAAGATAATGAATATTCAATTATCAAATTTATAGTTGATTGATAATGTTTAATCTTTAATTTCTTTGTCTTGTTGGTAACTATCTTACTTAAAAGAGTTCTAAGTAGATTTGAAGCTTTTTGCAATCTATCTTCGATAGAATGATTCAATTGTGATTTTGATTTCAAAAATGATATTTTTTCATGATGTATATTTTTAAAAATAGCATCGATTATTTTGAATAAATCATTCGACAGGTATTTATTTATAGTTAAATTAAACGTAGATGCAACTTGCTCGAGCTTATTTAAACCATCATTACGTTCTTTGATCTTGCTGGATTGTAATAAGTCTATCAATGTTTATTCATTTTTTTATTTTTTTTGGAAGGGAAAATAGTTTGTTAGAATCTTGTTTATCTTGTCTTTAAACTTCTTTCTTCTTGTAAAATACAAACACTTACCAATTATAGATTCAATCCCCAAATCATTTGACACCATATTAGATGAAACTTTAACATTAAATAAATGGAAATATTTCCCACTCTAATTTCAACCAGCAATAACACCTTTTTGATTTCTATTAATACATGTTTACTTTCTTAGTTTATTAATTATTGATTTAATACAACTTTTACAATGTTGTATGTATTTGTAGTGTAAGACAAAAAGTATATAATATATAATAAATTAATATATATTAATTTAGTTACAATTAAACGGTAAAAGGTTTAGATTAAATTTTAATTATTTTATAAATAGATAAACCAATTTTAATGGTTTTCAATTTAAAATGGAAAATTTATAGAATTAATTTGAAATTATATATTTAAAATAAATTTCCCCATAATACACAACATGAAAAACTGATATATAGTAAAAATGAAAAAAATTGATCTTAAACAACAACACCAGAGTTTGAAGCAATACGTGGCCATAAATCAGCACATTCTTTACCGACTGGACCAGTGATAGCTGAACCCTTCATTTCACCCTTTGGATTAACAATAACACCGGCATTATCTTCGAAATACAAGAAAACACCATCTTTTCTTCTCCATGATTTAGATTGTCTAACAACAATAGCTGGCATAACTTTCTTTCTCAATTCTGGTTTACCTTTCTTGACGGTAGCCATAACCATATCACCAACAGCGGCAGCTGGTAATCTGTTTAATCTAGCACCGAAACCTTTAACAGAAATGATGTTTAAGTTTCTGGCACCAGTGTTGTCACAACAGTTGATAACTGCACCGACTGGTAAACCCAACTAAATATAAAAAAAAATAAAAATAAAAAGCTGTTAGTATAAATTCCAATAGTTTTAATTGAAAAGTGATGTGAAATAAAGAATAAGATGAAGAACAAAAAAAAACCCCCATTAAAACCCCAAAAGTGAAAGAATTATGAATAAGTAAATTCAAAAAAAAAAACAAAGTTTAATAGTATAGTACCATAAACCAATTTCTCATAGAATCTTGAAAAGAAAATGTGTTAGTGAATTCACTCATTCATTTTTCCAAGTCAGTACTCCATTTAGATGAACAATCACTTGAAACCTATTACTTTATAAACTTTTATCCTTTTCTTTTTGCTTATTTGTTTTCTTGGAATTACATTATTGCTGAAACAATTTTTCAATCACTTTCTAGTTAAATGGGTTTTTCTATTCTATTCTCTATATTCCACATCACTACTGATTTCGTTTGATTAATTATCATCATCATTAAATCATCTCAAAACAAAATGAATAAATAAAATAAAAGAAAGAGTCACATACTGACATACGAAATTTAGTACCTGAAGCTCCTGAACCAGACATTTTTTATCTCTCTTGATACTTTATGGATTAAATAAAAAAATCTATTAATTTAATAAAAATTTTGTAAGCACTGAAAAAAAAAATAGAGAAAAATTAAAAGGTGAAAATTGAAATGGAAAAAAAAAAAAAAAATTGAATGAGATTTCCTCTTTGAGTAATATCAGACAGCCCCCAAAATTATTCTCTTTGAAAAGAAAAAAGAAAAAAAAAAAAGTCTTTCCGTTTTGAGAAGTACATTTATGTGACTGGTTTTGTATATTTTTTTTTTTTGAAAAAAGTTGTACTTAGGGCTTACAACCCTAACTTATTTTTTTCTTCTGGATTTTTTTATTTTTGCATTTTCCATTTACGTCATCTTGGATATGTATATCGTGTGTCGAAACTCAAATGTCCCGATTTGGTAATACGTCATAAAAATTCCCACAAGATAAAACAGTCGTGTCGTGTAATTAGAAAATGTTGTTATTAGTTTTAGTTATTATGATTTCTATCTAGTAAATTTATTTAAAAAGGTTATCTATTATCAATCTGTTACATTTATAGATGACTTTATTACTAATATTAATATTAATACATAATATATAATCACAATCATAATCATAATCATGGCACCAGTTATTGGGACATCAAGTAAAAGTAAAATTAAAAGTAAAATCAAAAGTAAGAGTAATAGTAAAAGTAAAAGTGATAGTAAAAATAAAATTAAAATAAAAAATAAAAATATTGGAAAGAAAGAGAAAGAGAAGGGGAAGGAGAAGAGGAGATTAAGCACTGAGTTAAATAAAAGTAGTGATGATAATGGAAATAATGGAAATGAGAGATTGAAAAGGAAAAGACCATTGGTGATTGAAGATTCAGATGATGAAAATGAAGAAGTAGAAGTTGTGGTTAAAAATAAGAAACCAAAAATTCAACCACTAGAAAATGTTTCGGATTCTGTTACTCTTTCAGATAACGATGAAGATGATCAAAATGAATCTTCAGGAGATGAAGAAATAATAGTACTTTCGGAGAAAAGAGTTGGGGTTTTAAATGAGTCGGGTGTACATACTTTTTTCAAAAAAACAACTTGTCCAGTTTGTTTAGATTCTCCAGAACATCCTGTGGTTACTCCATGTGGTCATATGTATTGTCAGGAATGTATTTTAAAAGCTTTAGCAACTTCGAAAAATGTGGTGAGTAACGTTTCTGGTCTTTGCGCCGTATGCAGGAAATCAGTACAGTATAATTCGTTGGTACCTTTAAAAATTCGTATAAGTGCACAGTAAGTATAGATGGTTAATTAGGTAGGGAAATATTATTTATTTGGTGGTTTGGAGTGAGGTTTATTTTATGTTTTTTTTGTTTTTTGTTTTTCTTTGGTTTCTTTAAATTAGAGCATATTGTGTATATATAATTAAAAAGTTTTTACAAGTTACTAATCAGAATAAATAATTAACTTTAATTTTTTCTTATATAATTATGTGAAGCACTAGCTTGATCTGTTGGGAATATAACAGTCTCGGCAATAACAGTATTTGATCTTCTGGTTGTGGCAAAAACAATAACTTCTGCAATGTCTTCAGCTGTTAATGGAATTCTACCATCATAAACTTGCTTTGCCTTTTCAACATCACCATAATTTCTAACAATTGAAAATTCAGTTTCAACTGCACCGGGGGCAACTTCAATAACTCTGATATTTGTATTAATCAATTCTTTTCTTAAAGATTCAGTAAAAGCTTTTAATGCAAATTTAGTTGCACAATAGATTGCACCACCAGGGTATGCATCTCTTCCTGCAATAGAACCTAATTGAACAATATCATCAGCATTTCTCTTTTTAAAATCTTTAACAATCTCTTGAGTTAATGCAATCATACCTTTAACATTGGTATCAAACATATCATTGATATCTTCTTGTTCAATATCACCAACTTGAGCTTTGCCGATAGCTTTACCAGCATTATTAACTAAAATATCAATTTTTTGAAATTCAGAAGGTAAATTGCTTAAAAATGGTTTAATAGTTTCAATTTTAGAAACATCTAATACAGATATATGACTCTTAAGATTCTTATAAGTAGATTGTAAATCATTTTGTAATTTTTGTAAATTTTGTAATCTTCTGGCAACTAAAATCAACTTAATATTCCCATTCAGAGCTGCTGCATACTCCAAGGCAGTAGCTCTTCCAATACCAGCTGAAGCACCAGTAATTAAAATAATTTTATTAGCAAGACGTTCTGCTGCTTTTGTTCCATAAGACATGATAAAATCAATTGATATATATTCCTTAAAACTCGATAAAATAAAAACTTTTAAATTTCAATTTCTAACATATCCTTCCTTTTATACATATATTATATATATATGTATATATATTTGGTATTACCTAATTTGAACGATTTATATGCATAAACGCCACACTTTTTGGACAACTTTTCATATTTATACTCTAGAAACCTGAATTTTTCCTATTAATTGGTTTCTGGTTTTAACCTGATTTAAAAAAAAATAGCTATTATATAAAAAGCTTTATTAGTTATCCTTAGATATTATTCATGGAAGTTAAATTGTATTGTCATCAATTTTTAAAGTAGTAGTTAGAAATAAAGTTTATCCTCCATTCAAATTTCAGCATCCCCTCAAAATAAAAATAAAAATAAAAATGAAAATGAAAATGAAAATGAAAATGAAAATAGACAAATAACGGTTCTGAACCTAATCTTTTTGTTCCTTAGAGGTTTTTTTTTTTCGCTCCTTTTCTATTGCTAAACATTTAGCAATTGTTAAGGGTATTTACATGTTGTATTATTCACTGTAGAATTAATGCAGATAGACAAAACTGTAAAGATTGTGTGCGGCTCAATAATTACTTGAAGTTATTTTCAATTGATAAAAATATAAATCTACGACGAGGGAGAAAGAATGGGAATCCATGAGCTGAGCTCAGCTCAAAATAACAGGATGTGGAGTCAAGCTTGTGAATTTTTCCTGGTAAAGGTTTTCATAAAACCATTAATGAAACTTTATATATGCTGAGAGCTTTGTTGTTTGTTTCTGAATTTACAAATTAAAATTTAGTTACACAAAACAGGAGCAATACCGAAACTGCACTTTGACATAAACTATAATTTTTGATTTTTTTTTTTTTTTGCTGTTCTTCTGGCAAGAGGAAATATAGCTAATACTATTTTGATTTATTTTTGTCTTTGAGTTTTCCAAGGAAATTCCTTGAACTTGGAAAAAAAAAATTTCATTAGCTATATATTAATTGCAATAATTTTTTTTTTCTGATCCTTCTCCTGTTAGCTTTTCATTTTTGAAGTGGTATTGGGTATGGCTCAGGCTACAGAGGATGTTCGGAGAATCATTAAGAAGGAAACACTTTCATTGAGAGATTATCATGTATTAGGGGTATTGTTTAATAAGGAAATTGCAGGTGTTGCTGCAGATAATTCAATTATTCAAGTTCCAGAAGAAGCTGAAAAAGTTATTGAAGAAGATGAAGATGGTGTTAAAAGATTTTTTTATCCTTCAACTGGAATTTTGGTTGATTATAGTTTACCTCCTGATAAACATATAGATGATAAATTAGCAACTGAATTTAGTAAGATTGAAAAAACTGTTTTAAAAAATTTAGATGAAGATATTTTGAAAATTTCTAATGATAAAGAAATTGAAAATAAATTTAAAGCAAAGGGTAAAGCATTAGAAGTGGCAGAAGATGCTTTAATTACAAAAATCATCACTAGCAAATTTGATGGAGTAAACTATGCTTCAGTATATAATAATATTGGACAAATTAGACGTATTAAATTATTTTTAATGATTGATCATGCTTCAGATTTCCATGGAAATGAACTTACTTTAAAAGATATAGATTTTGAAGAACAACAAATTTGGTCATTAATTAAAAAATCCATCAAATTAGCTTTACCCAAGAAAATTGAAATTGCTTGGGGAAATGATAATGATATTATACAAGATCCAGAGTTGTTGTTGGATAAAACTATCAATTATAAAATATCTAAAATGCAGGCCACTGTATTATCAGCCGCATATTCCCAATTAGGTTCAATGCTTATTGTTAAAGCTGCGAGACTTGAAAAAATATATAATCAAGAAAAATCAAAAATTTCTAAAGAAGAAAATGATAAATTTTTAAAAGAAATATCAGATATAGAAAGAATGGCTAGTCAATATTTGTATATTTCTGGTGCTTTTGGAAATTCAATGGCAGCTGAAAATGCTCAAGGTTTAAATCCATACTCTAAATTATGCGGCAACATGGTTAGAGAATCACTTCTTAATGACATATTAGGTAAAAGCTGATTTTAACAAATTTTAACAAACGTTAGATAAAATTCCGTTTCATTTCATTTCTTTTTATTTCTCTTTCTCTTTCTCCATAGATTCTTATACAGAGCTTCTCTCCTATTATAATCAAACTAAATGAATAATACTTCTACTACTACTACTACTACTACTACTACCACTGTTTTACTCGACTTTGGTTGATCATCGCACTACCGTTTTTCTTGCACGTACTTTTTTACCCTGCTTCAACAGACGCAGAATACCTAATAGAAAAATCAATTTCATATATAAATATATATATATATAAATATATATGTGTATGTATTTAATTGTATATTATTTAATAATATATAGGTAACAATCATTTGTATTGTTTTATATAATATTGTGAAGAGATCGTATTGTTTTGATTATGGCAGAAGAGTTTGCTACGAGTGAGGAGATTAGTGCTGTTTTTGAGAAGTTGAGGAAGACTGCTGCCAACCAGCAATGTTTTGATTGTTCTCATAAAAATCCTACTTGGACTTCAATTCCATTTGGTATATTAATTTGTTTGGATTGTTCTGCTACTCATAGGAACTTGGGGGTTCATATTTCCTTTGTCAAGTCGTCTGTTTTGGATGATAAATGGAGTTATCGTCAATTAAGATCTTTAAAATGTGGTGGGAATAATAATTTTAAAGATTTTTTAGTTAAAAATGGAGGTTCATCATATTTATCAAAAGAACCAAATGAAAAATATAATTCTATGATTGCTCAAAATTATAAGAAAAAACTTGAAGAAAAAGTTTTACTTGATGAAAAAAAACATCCAAATATTTTGGAAGATATTAATTCTAGTAGTACAAGTTTACTGGATTCGGCATCTTCAACTAGTGGTTCAACTGATGATTTTTTCAGTACTTGGAAAAAACCTGTTGCTTCTCCAAGCCCATCCCCATTAGCATCAAGACCTTTGACGCCAAATAATTCAAGTAAAACATCCACTCCAGCCCCTGCAATTTCTCAAACTGCAACTCAATCAAAACCACGTACCACAATAACATCTTCAAAATTAAGATCAAATGCTACTTCAAATAAGAAAAATAGTATTTTGGGATCAGGTTCAGCTAGTAGAAATAGAGCTAGATTAGGTGTTAAAAAAATTGCAGATAATGATATTAATTTTGAAGAATTTGAAAAACAAGCTAAAGAAGCAGAAGCTGAAGCAAAAGCTTTAGGAGAGTTAAAGAAAACTGATGATTCAATTGATTCAGGTTTTATTAAACCAAAAATTACTGAATCAAGACATAGTTCTATTAGTGTGCCTTCTAATTCGATTTCTTCTTCAAAACCAGTGGAAAATGTTACTCAACAATTTACTAGATTGGGATTTGGTATGGTTGCCAATTCAGCAAATGGTGCCGCTAATAGTGGTGCTTCTACTCCTTCTGCTCCTAAAAAATTTGCTTCAGAACCTTCATATACCGGTGAAGTTGAAAAGAAATTTGGTAATCAAAAAGGTATATCTTCAGATCAATATTTTGGTAGAAACGAATATGACCAACTGGCAGTAGAAGAAGCAAAATCAAAATTACGTGAATTCAGTGGTGCAACAGGTATATCCTCATCTTCATATTTCGGTGAAGAAGACCAGGCAAGAAATGGAAGGGATGAAGATTTAGAAAGAAAAATTACAGAATTTGCTGAAAAATATATTGGTGAAGATATGACTGTTTTGAAAAATGCATTGGAATCAGGTGCTGAAAAGTTAGGTGGGTTTTTGAGAGACGCTCTAAGAAATTAGTAATCTATTATATATCTTGAATGATGGTTATTGATGTAATTTTTTGAACTTGAAACTGAATTGGTGTACTAAAATGAAAAAGATTTTACCTCTTTATATTTTTTACTTTTTTTTTTTTTTTTAAATTGTTTAAAATTGTTCTTTCCATTATTAATACTATTATTATTATTATTATTTTTATTATTAAATTCCTGATTATCACTCATCAGGAAGATGATATTTTCGCTGTTCGGTCTCAATACTATTCAATACAACATATATATATATAAATAAATCATATAATTATTATCGTCGGCTTCATAGTGTGTGTACTATGTATATCTCTCGTCTACCGTTAATTTTAAACAAATTTTCGCGGGTAACTCAAAACAAGCCATAAGATGATATTTTTAAGAAGAAATCAGCAGATACATAAAGAAGATGAGTTGATATATAAAATGATAACTAAATAGAGATTAATATATTTAATTAATTTTAGTAATATAATATTGAGTTGTTTATTTGTTGTAGATGTCGCTGGTTGTTTCACTTAATCAAGAAAAAGAAAAAGAAGTTGGTGTTATTGGTGCTGGGTTGGTTGGTTGTTTAACGGCTTTAGCACTTCAAAAAAAAGGTTATAAAGTTATTTTATTTGAATTAAGACAAGATCCAAGGCTTAAGTCGACGAAGGAAAAAAATCTTCGCTCAATAAATTTAGCAATTTCTGATCGTGGTATTAAAGCTTTAAAATATGTGGATGAAAATTTGGCTAAGAAGGTATTAGATAAAGTTATACCTATGCGTGGTAGAATGATTCATGATTCAAAGGGAAATCAAGAGAGTCAGTTATATGGATTATATGGTGAATCCATTAAATCCATTGATAGAGGTTATTTGAATCAAGAGTTGTTAAATGAAATTGATATTATAAATAAATCTGGTGTTGGGTATCCTATTGAAGTTTTGTTTGGTAAAAAATTGATAAATTTAAGTTTTCTTGGAGAAGAAGAAAATCCAACAGTTACAATTGTTGATCAATCTTCACATCAAGAACAAATTTTTGAATTTGATTTTATTGTTTCTGCAGATGGTGCCTTTTCAGCAACTCGTCATTATTTACAAAGATATGTAAGAATGACTTTTAAACAAGAATTTATTGATACATGTTATATTGAATTATCTATTCCTCTGGGACCAGGAAATTCATTTTTAATTGATCCTAATCATCTTCATATTTGGCCAAGAGATAAATTTATGCTTATAGCTTTACCAAATCAGAATGGTTCTTTTACATCAACTTTTTTCAGTTCTTGGGAACTTGCAGAATCATTAAATACTGATACAAAAATATTGAATTTTTTCAAAGAACATTTTGAAGATGGTTTGAAATTAATTGGTGAAGATAATTTAATTTCATCTTTTAAAAATAATCCAAAAGGTTCCTTAGTACAAATCCATTGTAATCCTTACAACTATAAAGGTAAGGCTATATTAATTGGTGATGCTGCCCATGGTATGGTTCCATTTTATGGTCAAGGAATGAATTGTGGATTTGAATCTTTGAGAATCTTATTAGAAATGTTGGAAAAAAACAATTTCAACACAGAAAAAGCTTTCAACCAATATTCAAAAGAAAGACATCAAGATTTAGAAGTTATCTTGAAATTGGCATTAGATAATTATAATGAAATGTCACATGACGTCACTAGTATCGTTTACTTGATGAGAAAGAAAATTGATAGTTTCCTTGGAAGATTATTAAGAGGTAAATGGTTACCATTATATACAATGATATCTTTTAGAGGTGATATTCCGTACTCTGAAGCAATCTCAATTGAAAAAAGACAACAGAACATCATAAAGAAATTAGAACTGGCAATTTTCGTTGGAACCATATATGCTGCTGTAAAAATTTCAAAATATTTTGCAAGCAAATTTGTAAAATAAATCATTTACGTACGAATATGATATTACCTTGTATATACACAGAACGACTTGAACGAATTCTTTCATTTTTTTTTTCTTTTCCTCTTTTCTCTTTTCTCTTTGCGAATTACTCATTTATATATTTATCTATCATATTATTGTTTGATGGTCTTTATCTAATCTGAAAAAAATTCCCTTTAAATACTACTGTTAATTAACTCTTTATAGATACAAGAAGTCTGTCATTATGCGGGTCGATATAGATTTGATCCAAAAGAAGAAAACAACATTTTTAATGTGATAAATGATAAATGATGATGCGATGAGCTTGATAATTTATATATAAATGTTAGTAATTAAGTTTTTTTTTTTTTATTTCTACTTTTAATTTTTTTAATATTGTCAACTATTTATTTGTTGTATGAGTTTTAAAATGGTTGGAGAAAAAGATTTCAAGCTTGCTCTTGTAAGTAATTAATTAATTAATTATTTTTTTTTTTTTTTTTATCAAGAATTTAGTTTAAAATTTTGGAATTAACTAACGTTGTAACTATCAGGCGTTATCTATACTCACATTGAGGAATAGTAGACATGGAACTGATTATCCAGTTGAAAGTAATTATTACCTTTTTTTTTTGCTTTTTCGAATTTCGTTATGAGCAGTAGTGCTAAGATTCATTTTAGAGTTTATTCAAGAGTTTATAATTAATATTAAAGAAAACAAACAAGGACCTAAGGTATATAAGATAGATGAACTGCAGTTACAAATTTATAAAGATACGTGTGAGGTGAATGAGTGTACTCTGAATGACTACTCTAATATAACAAAGGAACATTCTCCTGTAAGCTATTCTGAGCCTCCTTCAGGTACAGTTCGTGAAGGCTCAGTGCGCGAAGGTTCAATTCGTGAAAATTCAGTTCGTGAACTTGAGAATGATTTGATAAAACCTTTACCAAAAGGTCACAGCTTTGAAAAATATAGAAAAGCATTAGAAGATATATTGAATATAGATTATGATAACGATTTTGAAATAACTAATTATAATGTTGCAAAAGATTCCAAATTATCAGCAATAATACCACATTTTACCATTATAGAAGTTAAAAAATTGATTTCAATTTTTAAATATTTTATCAAGTATCAGAATAATGTTAAGAATGCTAAAATTTTGAAAATTATTGTTGCAATATTCAAAAAATTAATGGTTTTAAATAGTCCTTTTTTAAAAGATGCAAAGACAATTCAATTACTTTTAAAAGAATTTCGCTTGATATTTATTGAGATTTTAAAATATGAATATAATGGATTTGATAAGTTTCAAGAGTTTAAGTTTAAAGTGGTTATCAGTTTTCAAAGCTTTGTTATAAATGAATTCTTATCAACCAATATTGAAAATGGACTTCAATTTGCTACTAATTACTTAATCAAGATACTTACAGACTGTGAAACATTCATAAAGATAAGGATAAACAGGTTACTATTGAAACCTGAATGTGAAATCTTACTGGATTTTAAAGATCATTCTTTTTACGAAAATTATCAAGATGCTCTCAATTCTAAATTTAACTTCAGTTTTTTAGAATCACTGTTAATGAAAAGTTTAGAAGCTGATATTATTACTTATGATAACTTGTATTACTTGATTTTTTATGAAATGAAATTGTTGAAAATTATAATTGATATGTTTATCGATAAAAAGATTAAACTCGACAAATCAACTAAAATTAAATTAGTTTCTCATGGTAATAAGAGATCACAAAAAGAAAATGATAAAGTAAATCCAAATGACTCCTCCATATATCAAAAAATAAAAAATTATAAAAAAAGGTTATTGTCATTTTTACTCGTATTAAACGATTATGAATTGCTAACTTTGTATCATGAGATAAGTTGGGACAAATTTATGGTTGATGATTGGTAAAAATGAAAAGTCTTTTATTCGTTTTAGCTGATCCTTTAAGCTTTTATTAGAGAATTGAATAGGCAAAAAAAAAAAAATAAATAATATAATAAGAGAAAAAAAAAAAAAAAAAAAAAAACTTTTTTCCTATAAGAAGGAATTGATTGTACTTTTAATTAGACAAACATTTTTTAATAGAGCTAATTCTATTTAACAATTTTTTTCTTTGTTTTCTTATCCTCGTTATTTTTTAAATCTCCGTTACCCCCATCATAACCAATCTTTCCTTCATGGAAATCTCTTATTGGCTTGAAGTAATCATGCGCCATTGCCTCCTTAGCAGTTAGTCTTTCTTGGTGATCATATCTTAATAATTTATCAATGAAATCTAAACATTCATCAGAGACAAGCTGTTGGTTACCCAGATTTACCAATCTACTCCATGGTCTTTTTACAAAATGCCCCAAATCATCATATTCACTCGACAATGTAAGATGATACTTATTCAAGTATCTAAATAATTCATCTGTACCCAATATACGTACAATTTGTACAAATTGATCAGTATTAGATTTCCCATGGAAAAAAGGTTCTCTTTTGAAAACTATTGCAGCAAGTGTTACACCAAACGACCATATATCCAAAGAATAATCATAATATCTTAAATCAACCAATAATTCTGGTCCTTTATAATACCTCGATGCTACTCTTACATTATATTCTGTTCCTGGATGATAAAATTCTGCTAAACCCCAATCAATTAATCTTAATTTTTTCTGTTTATGATCTATCATGACATTATGAGGTTTAACATCTCTATGCATTATCCCCATTGAATGACAAAAATCCAAGGCTTTTAACAACTCATACATGTAGAACCTAATATCAAAATCTGTAAAAGTTGGATATAAAATTCTAAAATCTATATTATCTACCAGCTCAAAGATTAAAGCAGGAGTTTTACTTATTGGATCTCTTACAACATCCAATAAATTTATAATATTTGGACCCCCAGCCAAATTTTGTAAAATTTTAATCTCTCTTTTAATTTTTTTCCTCTTTATTGGTTTAAGTGCCTTAATTATAACTTTCTCTCCACTAGTTAATTCACATCCATCAAATACTTCAGAGTATTTACCTTTCCCAACTTTTTTAACTATCTCATATTTTTCCTGTGACCTCCATACAATCGTCACATTGTCATAATCCCAATATGACTGCGGTTTCTCTTTCAAAACATTAGCATACACTTTACTAATTGATATTGGCTCCTGAAAATTAGACATTATATTTTTTTTCTTTTCTATTCTTTTCTTTTCTTTTCTTTGTTTAACAAAACATCAATAAAACAATTATTTATTTTCCACTTCCTTTAATTGCCACGTTATCAACATAAAATCAATCACTATACTTTTCTAATCAATCGATCTCAACTCAAACTCCCAAAATTATCAACCAAACTATTTATCAGCAAGATGGCAATAATCCTCATCATTCTTTTAACTATATATTTTATGTCTTAATATATAAAAATGGTCTTTTCTTTCAAAAACGGACGCTCGATACTTCTCTATCTGTTTTCTCAAAAATAGACTTCCTAATTAGGAAGTAATGTTGCGAATTTGGTCGTCCGTTTTTCATTTTAGAACTTTCTGTTCCATTTTTACCACCATTTACTACGATGTTAACGATGTTGACAACATTAACGAATAAGAGGAGAAGAAGCTAAAGAGGTAAGGGGAAGGGGAAGGGAAAACTGGAGGTTTTTTTTATCTGGCTTTTTTTTTTTTTTTTTTCGATTTACTTTTTGGATTAACTATAAACTGTTCATGCCTTTGATAAGGTCACTATGCTTTGCTTTGTCCACCTCTATATCAGTTGTAGTTTGAGTGGTTCTCAAATCACCAATGATATCTTTTGTTTTACCGAAATATACTTCTTGTAACATGTTTCTCAATTTATATTCGATATCTTCGACCAATGAACCAATATTTGCAATATGAGAGGCACTATCTTTGAATTGTAATTCTTTTTCAGTTTGCCTAGTCAAACTACCTGATAAATCAATTTTAGCATCATCAGCATTTGATGTCAAATCTAATATGATGGTGGAAGTAATTTTATAAACTGCTGTTTTCTTGTCAATTGTATTAATTTCGAAAACATGAACAGAATCCCAAGCACCACTATTTGTTTTCGAAGCATCAATACCCTTTTTCAATAATATAACACCTGCAAAGCCTTGATTTTCATCATCTTCTGTATCCCAAAGATAAATTGATGAAATACCACCGTCATAATATAAATCTCTATAAATATCAAACGAATCATTGGCATGAATTTCCAAAGCACGCAAGTTTTTGGAAGGATAAGGCGCATCCTCATCTGCCAGAGGCATATATACGTTAGACCATGGTGATCTATAAGAATCACCATCTCTATTGTAATCACATATAAGGAAATTTTTACCAGATTCACTGCACCTCTTAACCTCTAATGGAGTATCAACCGATGTTAAAATCTCTTCAGCTAAATCTGGTGCTAATCTACATATATTATTCAAATGAGTCTTGATTTTTTTCGGATTCAATCTCCTCAAAATATCTAGCGATGCATCATAAGCTTCGTCCGACTAAAGATAAAAATAAACAAAATATTTCTTGTTAGTACATCAATCATTTTTATAAACAGGCAAAAAAAAAAAAAAAAAATAAAAAACACCACCATAAACATACCATTGCTTAAAGTTCAATTGACTAGATCTATCTAGAAAATAAGAATGATAATAATTCTATCCAATGATAAACAGATGGAATTCAATTTGATAATTTTAATATGATTTTGATAATTATTTTTGTATTTTTACTGGTATTTATAAATTTGGATATTTCACATACTACTTTCCGAATTTATTCATTGATTGAATAAAATCAAGTGATATTGATGGACTAAAATAATATATTTTAATTATTTATTTAATTGATTATTAGAATGTGTTTGGCTCTTATTCAATCTTATCTTCCAACTACTCCGGGGTTGCTTCCAAAATGGATTTTATTTATATCTGTTGTTTCAATTTTCAATTCGATTCAATCTTACATTGGAGGTTTATCAATGACTAGAAGAGTTTATGAAAATAGACCACAAGAAGTTACACCATTATCAGCTAGAACTTTTGGTACTTGGACTTTATTTAGTGCGATCATTAGATGTTATGGGGCTTACCATTTGACAGATGAGAATGTGTTTAACATTACTCTTTACTCTTTTTTAATTGCAATTGCGCATTTTAGTTTGGAGTGGTTGATTTATGGTACATGTAAATTTGGTAAAGGTTTACTTGGTCCATTGGTTGTATCAACTAGTTCCATTCTGTGGATGACTCTACAAAGAGACTATTATACTTCTTTTTAAATAGAAATTTCTTTTTTTTTTACTTTTAATTTTAATTTTCTTCTTTATGAACTTTACTAAATAAAATATATAAAGGTCCAAAATACAAAATACAAAAATACAAAAAACAATTGAAAATTGGAAAAAGAACGCATTATTCAGCGTAAAATATCGATTTCATGACATACTTATAAAACATAAAAAACAAAACAATTAGCCAATCAAAGGTTAATTATCGAAAAATAAAAAATAAAAATTATAAATTCATATTCACAGTCCAGATTAAAAAAGAAACACAAATACAAAACAACTAAGACGAATCAAAAAAAAAAAAGGAAAAAAAAAAGAAAAAAGAAAAAAGAAATAAGCCATGAAAGAAGCATCAGAATGAAAACATGAAAAAGCACTTTTATAACATAAAACAACATACTAGTAGCTTATCTTGACTGGGTTGGATCTTGTTGTCTTAAAATCTCTTCAACTGTTGGTCCTAATAATCTTTTAAACCCAGATTTACTTAAAGTAACAACGGTCACATCTGTAATAGCCTTTACTGTAGCTTGTCTAGGTAAATCATTTAACAATGCAACTTCTCCAAAATAATCACCCTTATGTAATTTTCCAATGACTCCTTTATCCTTTCTGATAATTTCAGCTTCACCAGTCTCTACGAAATAAAAATTTTCACCACGTTCACCTTCGGTGACTATATTTTCATTTGGACGGAACTTTTCTGTATGTAATGCATCTGCTAATTTATTTCTTGCATAAGAAGATAATGGTTTTAAAACTGGAACTTCTTTTAAAAATTCTTCATACATTGATCTTTTCTTTGCTGTTCCTTCTAATAAAATTCTTTTAAAAGTCAATCTATCTAATGCCCACAATACACAGTTTGAAGTGGCAATAGTAGTAGCTGCTCTTGGAGAATTATACATTAAAGCCAATTCACCAAATGATGATCCAGGTCCAGTACTACCAACTTTGACTCCATTTACAAAATAATCAACAGAACCTTCTTCCAAGACATAAAAAAAATCACCTTCATCACCTTGTCTAATAATTGTTGTACCGTTTGGAACTTTTTTCTCTTCTAACGCATATATGACTGTGTGTAAACTTTCCTCATCCAATTGGCTAAACAAGAAATTATCAGCAACAGTTTTCTTTAACCTTGCAAGTTGTTCTGGAGTAATATCATGTCTTGGTGGTTTCCATGAATCACCACTAAAAGTATCTGGATTTAAAATCTCAGCACTAACTGAAACTCTTCTATTAGCATTGAACCTTGCTGGGAAATTAGCAACTTTAGTACCAAAATTACCTGATGGAGCTCTTGGATCATTAGGATCTACTTCAGAAGATGAACTTGATAAAGTATTCTTCTCTCCAACACCATATCCACCTTTGAAAACATTGCCAACACCAGAACCAATAGGATTACCATTTGTTGATTTATTAACTTCATTCAGAGCAAGTATTGGGTCGTGCTCCAATGGACGATTACTTAGTGAATGAGGGTCATTTTCACCAAATGGAGCTTTAAAAGAAGTAATTGTTTGATTTTTCCTTCTTTCTTCTGTTTCAATTAATGATGGGAAAAGCTTAATTCCAGCCTGTTCTGCTTTTGTTCTTTGATCCCATAATATACTTCTTTGTTGTTCCAATCTACTATTAAAATAATTGGCACAAAATTGTAAAATATCTGACGGATTTTTTGACTTGATTTGTTTATTCAATTCATTCAACTCATCCAAATATTGTGAATTTAATGAGGCCATTGTCAATTACCCACTATATGATAAATGCAATCAAATTAATTAACTATTGGATATTTGACCGATGGTAAAGGATAAAATAATTTTAAAAATAAAGAAAGAATTAAAATAAAAATAAAAATAAACTCAACTCAACTCAACTCAAACTTAAAAATTCCACTTTTCTGTTTCCGTTATAAAAACAAAACAAAAAAAAAAAAAAAAAAAAAAAAAGATAATTAATTATTTATAATTGAAATTACCTTTCCAAAAATTAAAACTTAAATTAGATTGATAATAATCAATGGTTATAATTTGTAATTCAATAAAAATAAATATATAATCTTAAAAAGATAATAAAATATTACTTCTTCTTCTTCTTCTTCTTCTTTTTTACTTTTTTCTCTATGATTAAATTTGAAGAAAGCAAGGGGTAATTGACACGTCGAATTGAGTTTCGGGTTTCGGGTTTGAGCGCAGACCAAAAAAGCAAATTGGCAGAATACAAAAGTAAAAGTGGATTTACGTTAATTGGTTATGGTAATCTATATGATCTATATGCTTTTCATTCCATTGAGCTGACAGTTTCAAACATGACGATTCTCTTGAATCTTTCGTCGTTGTTGACATCGTCACTTGATCTTTCGTAGGCAGAAGGTGATCTATCAAAGAGTTCATTTAATTCGTCTTTGTTCAATATATTATCTTTTGACATGATACTATCAGAACCATTTTTCTTTGTTAGGAAAGCATGTTCATTCAATAATTTTGTTAATTCATAGGATAACAAGTCATGGTCTGTCTTGAGCAGTGATTGTTCCTTGGATAAAGACTTATTTGCATTTTTCAGTTGTGAAAGTTTAGATAATGTTTCAAATTTCCCCATTGATATAACTAATTTTTCCAATTTTCTCTTGGAATCTGCTTTTGATAATAAAACTTGTTCTACAGTATTGATCATTGCCATTCTGTATACAATAACTGGCTTGGTTTGTCCAATTCTATGGGCTCTATCCATTGCTTGTAAATCAACTTGTGGGTTCCAATCACTGTCAAATAAGATAACTGTATCTGCTCCTACTAAATTTAATCCTAATCCACCTGCTCGTGTTGATAAGAGGAAAACTTGATATTTCAAACTTTTATTAAAAGATGAAATCTCTTCGGCCCTTGTTTCTTGATCTGTAGAACCATCAATTCTTGCACTCTTAATATTATTATAATCACAAAAATCTTGAATAAGATCAATCATCTTGGTAAATTGTGAAAAAATTAAAACTTTATGATTATTGGATAAAAGTTTTGGTAATATTTGATCTAAAATCAGTAATTTCCCAGAATTTTTAATTAAATCATCAGTCATCTTAGTCTCATCAATCCAGGGGAAAAAGAAAAGATATGGAGAATCACAAATTAATCTCAATTGCATCATTAAATTCTGTAGTTTCTTTGCATCAATATCTCTTTTAACTTGAAACCATAATTTATCCAATTTCATATATTTTTCATATTCTCTTTCACAATATAAACGTCCTTGCAGCTTTATAAAATCTTTTATTTTTGTTTTATCAACTTTTTCAACATATCTATCCTGATAATCAATGATATCTAACTCCTGATCATTATTATAATCAAAATCATCATTCCCATCTATATCTAAATCAAGCTTGTCATATATATTTTTAGCTTTCCTCTTTTTTGACTTGTTATAAGGTTTTACAATGTCATCTATTGTATCAACATTTGATGATAATTTCAAATTTATAAAATTTTCAATATATTTATCATCACCTAATTTAAAATTATTAATCTTTAAATACTCTTTGAAAAAATGCTTTAACAATACAGGTTTTAAATTTCTTTTTAAAGCAGCTTTATACAAGAGAGTTTGTTCTTGAGTTAAATTTGCATATATGATATATTCTCTCTTTGGTGGTAAATCTTTAATTGCTTCTCTTTTTAACCTTCTCAACAAGAATGGTTTTAAAATAGTATGTAAATTTGAAATTAAACTTTTCTGAATCTCCACGTTTATCAACAGCTTTGTCTGTTCATCATCTTCATCAGTTTCCAATTTTGATTGTAAACTGTTAAAATCAAACCATTGTTCAAACAAGGCAACATCATGGAAAATATCTGGTAGGATAAAATTTAATAATGACCATAATTCACCAAGATTATTTTGTAAAGGAGTACCAGTTAACAATAATCTATTTGAAGTTCTTAATTTTTTCAATTCTTTTAACAATAAACAATTATTATTTTTCAATCTATGACCTTCATCTACTATTAAGAATTTCCAATCAATTTTATCTAAAAATTTAGAATCACGAATAATTATTTCATAGCTTGCAACTATTATTGCAGGAGTTTCAACTTGATTAGATTTCCGCCCTATTGGTTTAGATGAATTTAAATTATGGAAATATTCTTCTCTAATAATCTTTCTTTTTTCCTTAGAACCAGAATAGTTTAAAACAGGGAATCCAGGAGCAAATCTTTTAATTTCATTACACCAGTTACTCACTGTAGATAACGGACAAGTGATTAAGAAAGGCCCTTTAATTCCTTGTTCATATAAAAATGCTAATAATGAAATTGATTGAATTGTCTTACCTAACCCCATTTCATCGGCCAATATCCCATTAAGACCATTTTCATATAATGTAATTAACCAGTTCATACCTTCTAACTGATAATCTCTCATTTTACAACCAGAAAGTATTTTCGGTTGTTGAATACGAATTGAAGTTGATTCTAATTTTTCCTTTGTTTCTTTTGAAGAAGATGATAATTGTATTGGTTGCAAATTTTCCTTATTTTTCGTTCCATTTTTAAATTTACCCTTTTGCTTCTTCAAAGGTTGTACTTCAATATTTTCATTAGTTTCATTCTTGTTTAAAGTTTTTTCAAATAAAGTATCAGCTATAATTGTAGAAAAAATTTTTGATTGCTCAACCAAATTTTGTAATTTCAGTAATTTCTTATCTCTGGATAAACCATTAAAATCCTTTTGATCTTCACTTAACTCAACCGCCTGGACTGAACCATTTTCATGAAGTAATTTTTGTAGTTTCAAGTCCTCATCCTCTTCAAATTTCGCAATATCATCATCACCAGCTATTGAACCATCTGCTATTGAATCAGCTGCTGATTCAGCTATTGAACCAGATCCGGGAGAAGTCTTATCCGTATCCAACTCGGGCGTCCGAGAACCCATGCCCGAAAAATCACCCTTCCCAGAATCGCCACTACTAGCGCTATTATCTGATCCTACCTGAGAACCCGCCATATCATCCATCTCAACAAAAAACCTCAATAATATAATTATCTATTAACGTTAATCATTAACCGCCGTTTAAGATATTACAAAACTTTTGAATATATTTTCGCGTCCCCTCGTGTAAATAGGATTCAAATTGGCAGAACAAAACTTAAGACATCAAAAAAAAAGATAAATTTTCAAACTAAAGCGTTTTTTTTTTTGTTTTTTTTTTGTGGGTACTCTACTCACCATCACTACTCCCTTTTACCTTCTACTTATTAAGAGACTGTCTATATATAACCACTAGAGAGACCTACGAAAAGAACAACTCAGAAAAGAAAATAAAATAAAAAAAAAAACTTTAAAACCATTAATTTTCTAAAGAGAAATTCAACTTTAGAATAAACACTCATTTTAAAGTAGGTAGTGTGCTTTCTGCTCAAATGTTCCGCATTAGGAAATTACATTTGTTGTAATTCAATTTAAACAACAACAATCAACGAAAACAACAACGAACAACGGCAAGAACATTAAAAGAAAGAATCAATTGAAACGTAATAAAGAATCTTGTTCTTGATTAATAAATGAACAAATTGTGGGTGGGTGTTGTTTTGATCGTTGCCCACTAGCCGTCTCTTTTAATCTTTTTAATTTCTCTTATTTTCTTATTTCTCTCTCTTTTTAAAGTCGGGTCAAAAATTTTGTTCTTAAAAACACGAAAGAAAAATTGTTTGTTAAGGAAGAAAGAAAAAAAAAAACTTCAACTTTAATGATAAACAGTATTTCCATATTATATACAGCTAAGATATATATAAGATACTAATTGGGGTATAATCAATCTGTATCTTTTATTGATATATTAGGTAAGGTGTTTACTTAGTTGTTAAGTTTTTTTAATTTTTTTTGTAATTTTTTTGTGTTTTTTTGTGTTTGTTTGTGTGTGCGTGTGTGCGTGTGTGTTTGCTGAGAGAATTGACCTGTCAAAGGGGAAAAGGAATTTTTTTAAAAAAAAAATAGCACAATAACTAAGATGTCTGAATCGCCTCAAGATATGGATTTTAAAGACGGTGGGTCTTTGAAGGATGATAACGATGTAGATCTGAGAGAGAGTGAGCAGGTGAAGGAGGAGACAGATAAGGATACGTTGATGGAAGATGAGAATGATGAAGGTGAAGTTGAAGGTGAAGGTAATCAAACTACTGTAGAACCTGAAGATAAAGAAGGTAATAGTACTATAGGTCATATTGATTTTGAAAAAGAGCAAAGAACACTTGAAGAAAAAGCCAAGAATTTCTTGGCTCGTCAAACAAAGGCAGTCATTATCCCATCTTTTGCTAAATGGTTTAATTTAGATACAATTCATGAAATTGAAAAAAGATCACTTCCAGAATTTTTTTCTAATCAATCACGTTTTAAAACACCAAAAGTTTATAAAGAATTTAGAGATTTTATGGTAAATTGTTATAGATTAAACCCAATTGAATATTTGACAGTAACAGCTGTTAGAAGAAATTTGGCAGGTGATGTGGCTTCAATTGTTAGAGTTCACTCATTTTTAGAAAAATGGGGGTTGATTAATTATCAAATAGATCCAAAGACAAGACCTTCTTTAGTTGGTCCTCAATATACGGGACATTTCCAAATCACCTTGGATACTCCAGGTGGATTTGTACCATTTGTACCAGAAAATTCCAAGATAGTTAAAACTAACAATAAAACTCATCATCAAGATACTTTAAGTATCTCAACTACTGCGGAATCTACAAATGGACCAAATACACCTGTCTCAACTACATCCTCGTCTGTTCCTTTTAATTTTGAAATACAGAAAAATATTTACGATTCTACCAAAGATGCATTTATACTACGTGATGAAGATTCAAAACAAAATCCAAGTGGATTGATTACAAAACAATTATTCTGTATGACTTGTGGTAACGATGTTTCTAATGTTCGTTATCATCATTTGAGAACAAAAAATAATATTTGTGCAAACTGTTTTGAACAAGGTTCTTTCCCATCCAATATTCAGTCTAGTGAATTTCTCCAATTGGGAAATAAAGGTGAAGCTGGTGAAGCTGGTGAAGCTGCTGCTACTGCTGCTACTGCTTCTAACAAGTCATGGAACGATCAAGAATTGTTGTTGTTATTAGAAGGTATTGAAATGTATGGCGATGATTGGTTGGCTATTTCAGGTCATGTTTCAACCAAATCAAAAGAAGAATGTATTAAGAAATTTGTATCATTACCAATTGAAGACCGTTATATAAATTCACAAATATCTAGAAAACTGAATCTACTTAAAAATGGTGGTAGTACTATTGCTACAGATAAGATTATACAGAAATTGTTGGAAAATTTAGATAAGACAGAAGAAAATAAAATATCCAATTTAGCAGATCTGAAATCAAAGGAAATTTTAAATAATTCAACTGCACTTTTAAATAAAATAGTGGATTTAGAAATTAACAAAATTGATTTGAAATTGAAAAATTTTACAATGATTGAAAAATCATTAATAATCGAGAAAAAATTATTAATTAAACAAAAAGCTAAATTATATGGAGATTTGAAAGAAGAAGAAAAAAGTAGATTCCAATACGAATCAGAATCTGATCAAATCAACGAGGCACAGATGGACCTGAATCTTGAAGAACCTGAGCCTATTAGCCAAGTTGCAGCTCAAAGTTACAAATACTGGTCTGCTTGATTTGATCTTTACTATTCTTTTATCTTTGATCTTTGAACACTATTTTTGAATTTTCACTTTAATTTTTTTTTTTCTTTTATTTTCTTCTTCTTGTTTCTTTCTCAATATTAGAATTGTTTTATCTATTTTGTTTTTGTTGTTTTTTTTTATCTTTACGAATAAAAACTCACATGGATTTATCTTTTATTTTCTCTCTTCTACTCTTGTGTATTATAATATATAAAATCAACCCATTCAACTCTTAACACTTTTCATCATCAAATTCAAATTCAAATTCGAATTAGTTTATACCATCAAAGAAAACTGCGTCGTGTATGGAACTATCGATTTTGTTAACATAGTTTGCAATCAAATCTAAGATTTCTATGGACTAGAAATGATTTTATAGATATATATAGATTGATTAATTTAATAATTAATAATTCATCAGTTCAAGTATTGAATTAGTATAATAGTGGATTAGTGGATTACTAAAGAGGATAGAAGATATATGATGTCGTTGAAATCTACAATTTTGTATGTTTTGGGAATATTTTTCATGTTACATTCAGCATATTCTGCATTTTCATTTAATCAATATTTGAAAGCATCATTGTCGTTAAATAAGCCTACTCTTCCAAATGATATAAAATTTGAATTAATACTATCTGCAATATTAATAGTATATGCTACTTTTGAAAATGTTTTATTTAATACAGGTAATGTGTATAACTATGAAATTGTCACTGGGGAAAAGAAACCAGTAACGAAAAAATTGAAATTGAATTCGATATATATGAATCAAATTACACTGGAAGATGAAAAATTAGGTAAATGTGTATTTGATGAATTAGAAAATAGATCTTGTTATATGGATGTCCTGGAAAGACGAGCAGAGTTTGAAAAATGGTTTAATAATCAATGAAACTGAGGTAGAAGGCATATAACCAATATAATAAATTAATTGTTAATATAAATTTAATATAATATGATATATGTACAACACTTATTCATAATCACAAAAACCTACTACACTAACCATCTTCTCTTTGCATATATATATATATATATATTTTATTTTACTCAGCCAATCCCACAAATAAGATAAAATAATAAATAATAACACAGAGCACATGAGAAACCAGCTCAGTAGCAAAAATATCTCCATTATCTCGATAAAGTATTAAAAAATTGTCTCCGAATGAAAAAAAAAAAAAAATGAATTAAAATGAATTGAAAAAGAAAAAGAAAAAGAAAAGAATAGATGATGAGAGAGGTATATCCCACTCACCGTTAATTGAACAATTCAACATAAAGTATAGCTTAAATCAACCAAATAAATATACAAATTACATGGAACATCTTTTTTGTTTTAAAATTCAAATAAAAAAAAAAAAAAAAACATTTAGTTGATTTTAAGAACTAAACAAGCTTCTGACTTTTGAAATCAAATTTCGCCTACTACTAGGTACATTACTACTAGTTCCACTGCTATTATTATGTATTGCACCTGAAGATGAGCTGATTATACTGCTTCCTCCAAAAGCAGGTTGCCCAGTTAAAGTAACTTCGGAATTAATCACAGTCAACTCATGAGCATTATTATTGTTATTACCATTGTTGGTATTATTATTTCTATTGCCGTTAGTATCACCCTCTTGCATTTCATTATCACCATCAGTGAAATGCTCTATAACTACTGGCGGAGAAATTTGATCTGATATCAATGAACGAGGTGTGGAAATCGTTGTATAGTCACTTGTGGCTGTTTCGCTTTTACTTATAGTTGGAAGTAATTCGGTATATGATGATGAAGACGAAGATGAAGATGCTGTTGTTGCTGATATTGGAGGTAAAGCTTCCGAAGACGGAGGTGATGTGGACCATTGCAATTCTCTTTGAAATATAAAATTGTTTTCAATATTTGAATTTGAAGTTTCAACTTTATACATAGGAGAAGGATTTATCTGCCATTGGCCATCAACTATAAACTAATCAAAAAATTAAATCATTAATATTAGTATTATGTATATTATATTTGAAAAATCTCAAATTTTCAAATAATGTTAAATAAAAATACTCACTTTAAAAAATATTTTATCATCAGGATTACTCTTTCCACCTTTACTAAACACATCTTTATTAAACTTGATCTTCTTAACAAACTTATTTTGCTCTGGTTTAAAATCCAATTTAACACTTCTTGACCAATTATCAAAGTCACCAGTTACAATTACTTCTTTCGCATTAGGATCAACCCTTATGTTTTAAAAAAATTTCATTTTTCAAAATTAGTATATATCTCTATCTCTCATTATTCCATTATTATAAATAACTAAAACTTCTTACTTACCATGCAAAGCTGATATAACAGTACGTTGAACTCATATTAATTAATAGCTTTCTTATCAAATATGTCCATAAAATGATCCCAAATTATAATTTCTTCAAATTAGAAAAAAAAAAAAAAAAAAAGAAAAAGTACACCTATTTAATACCAAGTAATGGAAACTCAACTATCAAATAACTTTCTTCCATTAATCTGATCTCATGAATTGAGACTAACACTGTTACAAAAAAAAAGGTATCTTAACATGTGTTTTGATGATTTGGTATTAACTTTTCTTATCTAATTACAGCTTTTTACCTCTATTTTCAGCTTATCTACTAAAAAAAAAAAAGAAAAAAATATTTTCGGACTACAACCGAGGTGTATTGGCTAGATTCTAGTTTAAAAGGTGAAATAATACAAAAGTAATGGATAATGGATGATTTTTTACAATTAGCTAGATATATTTAAAGAAAGTGATTGTTTTAATTACCTAGTCTTTTCTCATTTGTTTTCATTTCATTTGTTTTCTTTGTTGTTTAAAACCATCTTTTAATTATAAATTTTAATTTTTTAATTTTTTAATTTTTAATTTTTAATATTTCAATCTCTCCATGAAAGAAGGAACATCAATGAGATTCCTATGAACATACTGATCAATTGTCCTGCAAACTTTTTCAATTCTTGGAATCTTGTGGTTCCTTCATCTAGTTCCAAGACTTCGGGAATGACACCAACAGTTGCGATATATAAAAATCCACCAGCAGTAAATGGTAAAGTTAAATCACCAACTTCAACAGTGGTACCAAATAATCCAGAATATGGAGTGATACCATTTGCGATTTGTTCAGAGATATCAGTAGAGGCAAAAATGGAGGATTGGATGGAGATACCGATAAATGTTCCCAAAAAGGCACCTACTGCAGTTATGAATTGAGAATACATAGCTTGCCATTTGGTGAAACCTCCTTGAATTAATAAAGCAAAATCACCCATTTCATGAGGAAATTCATGAACAAATACAGCTAACGTTGTAGTTGCACCAACATTTCTACTTATATAGAAAGAAGCAGCAATTGCTAAACCATCAGTTATATTATGTGTAAAATCGGAAATCAAATTCAAATAAGCCGAATTCTTGATTGAAGCATTCGGATTAGCAATTACAGGATCTTCTGTTTTAGAAACACTAGAATCTTTCTGTTTTCTACTACGCAATTTTGAATCTTCCTTTTCTTCTTTTTCAAATGCACTTGTCTTTGCATTATTTTTTGAATGAGAGTGAGAATGAGAATGAGAATTAGAACTTCCAGAAATTTCATCATTATCATTTGTATGCTCCAAAATCCTAAGTAACTTATCAATGATGAAAAAAATTAAAAACCCAATAAAAATGAAAACTCCTAATATTGTATTTCTTTTACCATCTACCAATGTGAAAATTGCTTTATCCTCCAAACCTTCTCCGAAAAAAGTTTCCGGTAACAAGTGTAAGAAAACATCACCTAATAACCCACCAGTGGCAAAACTTACCAACAAACTTAAACTTGAAACATCAATTGATGCTGGAACAAAAGCTAAAACCAAATTTGGTGGTCCTGAAATGTATGCAGTTGCTAATAAAGCATTTCCAGCAGGACCAAAGGGAAATAATAAATCAAAAAACTGATTGATATACGCAGAAGAAGAAGCCGCTTCTTCAAGTGATTCCTCCTCAGCATACTTATTCAAAGTCTGTACAACCTCACATTGTGATAATTGCTCATTTAAAGTTTGTAAATTGAGAATACCATTTTCATAAAAAAGACCTGGAATTACTGATGAACTTTTTTCATCATTAGTACTTTGAATTGCTGAAATCAACGTTACAAACGCAATTAAAAAAATTGAAATTGACCAACAAGTCTTCATTCTTAACCACTTATCCCTATCAGCAACTTATATATACGATTAATTACTTGAGCAATATTTTAATCAAAGTTTCATTTCAAATGAAGTTCATATCAATTTAGTTCAACACTTTTCTGGTTTACTTGAATTGATTGATATTTTGAACACTAATTATTTTTTTTCCACTTGAAAAATTTTAAGATGAAGTCAAAATTAATATCATCAACTTCAAAATTGACAAGATAATACCTTTGAATTTGTATGAGATGTCTGGATTTAAGACGGAGGAGGAGCTTCGGAGCTTGTTGTCTTCTTTTAAGGAAGGATTGGAGCATTGGAAGTTGTTATTTTCTGATCCTGAGCAGACAACTCAGGTCAAATCATCAGCAGTTAAAGAACCTATAATAGAATTAGTTAAGTTAAATAAATTGATTCATGCTCATACAACAAAACTTGGAATTGTGTTTAAACCTCCAATTAAAGAAATAACGGCTGCTTATAAAACTGTTAAAGAAAATTCTGAGACTTTTGTGTTATTAATTAGTTTACTTTGTCAATTAAATAATGAAGAAAGGAAATATTCTAAAATATATCTCAATGAAATAATATCTATTGTGAAGCAACTTCTCATTTCAGAAGAGGAATTAATTATTGAATTGGAGAGTATAAGTTCAAATTTAAAAGGTGGAAAAGACTATGAGAATGAGGTGGATGAGAGACTTGTTTCAGTTGGTAAAATTTGGGAAAGATGTGATCAGTTGGTTAAAATTTGTGAATTGGGTAAAGTAAACTATTTGAAATTAAAAATTAAAGATTCAATATCAATAATTTCGGATGCTTTAGAGGAATTTGATGAATGGATAGAAAACCCAAATGAATTTGATGGAGATGATCCGTTCGGACTCGATGATACTAATAGTGATGCAGAAGATAATCAGGAACCTCCTTCATCTGAAGAAAATGAAGTAGATAAAGAACATGATGAAGAATACTGGAAAGAAACCTTAGATTTTGCTAAAAAATATTCTCAAAAAATTAAAATGATAAAATTGTTATTATCTTCATTTTTAAAATCAATTCCAGCAGTAATCAATGGTCTTGAAGTTGATTTATTAAATTCAAAACAACAAAAATTTTCAGAACTAGTGGATGATTTAGTTTGCTATATGATGGTTGATAATGACGTGAATCAAAGTGAAAAGTTGTTGAATATTTTGAAGAAAGAATGTGATGCTGTTATCAAGTTGGTTATTGATTTGAACAAGAACGATGAAAAGAAGGAAAAATGGCTACTAACATGGCAAAATAAATTTAGAGAGTGATTAGTTATCATTGTAAAGTAAATATTTTACGAATTAATAATAAAAAAAGCATTTGAAGAGCAATTGCATCTTGAATACATTAAAAAATGAAAGACTCCTAAAAATTACATACACCTCACAAACTTTACTCATCCATTTCTTCATCTTCATCTTCTTCTTCCTCTGCCTCTGCCTCTTCCTCTTCCTCTTCATCAAGACCACTGGAATGTCCAGAATGGAATGTATTTGGTGAATCAGCTAAAGACTGCGGGAGCTCCTCCTTATTTCTGTTTGGAACGACTCTTTCTATCTCTTCATCATCTTCTTCATTTTCTTCCTCCTCTTGAATAGCACTCACACCACCAGTATCTTTATTAAGATTGCCAATAACGCTCTTTCTTATTGGGGTAGATTGAGATGAGCTGACTCTGCTGTTGTTGCTGCTGTTGTTGTTGCTGCTGCTGCTTGCATGTTCATTTTCAACAGTAGCAGAAGTATTCGTAGCTGTCGTGCGTCTTTCCTGTTGAGTTGTTTTCAGAAGATCATCATCGATTATTTTTTGAAATAATCCACCAAGTTGTTCTTTATTCAATGATATTCTCTTCACCATTTTTTTATTCAAAAAATCCAAGTTTTTCAATATCAATAGTTTTAACAAAAATAAACAAAGAGAATTTTCCGCTTCTTTTACTTTCTTAGCTGATTTCGCTATTCTTGCTTGCTCCAATTCCTCTGATTCTTCTTGATTTTCGATTTCTTCCTCTTCGTCATCATTCTCTTCTAAAGATTCGAAATTAACATCCTCCTCCTCATCTCTGTCTAATTGTAAGTGTAAATGTTTAGCTAAATCGTTTTCTTTAATCAAAAATAATTTCATTAATGATGATAACAAATTTTCATCTAACAGTAGAGGAACATCAAGATCAAAAAATACTTTAATATCTGCTAATTTATCATCATTTTCAAAATCCTGCATTGTATGAGTTATTTTAATACTGAAGATTTTTAAAGAACTCAATAAATCAATTAAATATTTAGATGCTTCAATCCTCAAGACCGTAGAATTATCATCATCAGTTATTACTTTTCTCAAACTTTCACTTATGAACTTGATATTACTCAAAAAAGAAGAAATTTTAAAGCTGTTATTCTCATTTTGCAATAAATGATTTCTATTGTTCAACAAGGTCTCCAACTTCCAACTTGCGTAATTAGAGAAAAACTTGAAAATAATTAAAATTGAGTCCATCTCATCAATTTTAGCATCTTCATTTTGTAAACACTTTTCGCATATCAATTCAATTATTGATTTATCCTTAATATTACTCTTGAATTCACCATCAACATCCATATCGCTAACATCATCCTTCGTGATATCATCCAATTGTTGAGTAATGTTAATACTAGACGCGATTATTAATAATTTATTCAAAGTTTTACCAATTTGAGATATCGTACCAGAAAGTGATGATTCCTTCAAATACTGATGAAGTTCAGAAATTAGTTCTGCTATTAGCGATTGCGTCATCAATCTTACGTCTTGATCTTCAACTGTTACTCTGTTTGAACCCACAATACTTTTGAAAAACAGAATAAATTGTAATTTGGATTCTTTATCATACAACTTCAAATCCAATTCCCTGAATATTTTCAAGATTCTATCAGTCAATTTGTATAAAATACTCATGTTATTCGAATTTTGCTGCCTCTTATTATACTTGAATATAATTTCAAAAACTGATAAAAACACCAATAACGAATCTTGATCGTTTTTGAAAAACTCTAATAATTGAGAAATATGAGTTATTAGTTTATTGGAGATGAAATCTTTTTCGTTAGCGGTCTCTAATTCTTTACTTTGTTTTTTCTTTTCCTGCTGTGATCTCAACAATGTACCAAGATAATCATTATCTTTATCATCATCGTCATGAAAATGCATCGCAGTAATACCCATCAGAAAGTTTAACAATATTTTAGAATCTGAAGTTGATAATTCAACTTTTGATGTAATCGCATCATCAACCAATTCAACAGAACTCAAATCAAAAAGTAAATATTTAACTATAAACTCAATTAAGGACGGTGAGTAATATTGTGGTAATAAGTACAACAATTTAGAGACTCGACTAAATTTTTCAATTTTATTAGAATCTTTTTTTTCGAAATTTGAGTATTCAGCTAAGAAAAAATCAAATGATTTTGCTAAAATATCAATTAAACTTTTAAACTTGATCATCAAGTTTAAATCAATGCCAAACAGCTTTTCATTAATTAGGATATTTTCATTAAAATTATCTTTGAATTCTTTAGTTTGTTCCATTTCAAAGAGACTGATAAATTTGATCAATTCATGTTGTAATTTGTTGAATTTGTTATTAGTGTTACAAGTCAAATTCAATTTATTATTTTGATCACAAAAGGCTAATGCAGTTACAGATAAGATCTCTTCATCTTCCAAGAACCCAATTTTACCTATTTCGAATATAACCATTATAGCGTGTAATCTTACCTGGTAATCAGAGTCATAAATACACATTTCAATTAATCTTTTTTTGAATCTTTCAGTAAATTGTCTAAATCCAGGAGCAATTAATCCCTTTCTGTATAATTTCAGTAAAGATTTTAAAACTTCTAATCTGACTAAAGAATTTTTATCAGACAAGATCCAACCAAAATAACGAAGGTATGAACTTTCAAAGAAAAATTCAGGATATATATCAATCCATTCACCTAATGATGAAATACATTCTTGTCTAATCTTCGGATCAACATCACGATATCTATGAACAAAAGTAGTATTTGAAATATCTTTTAAAAATTCTTCGACATTTAATTTTTGTTGTTTATAAATTTGAACATTACTTGAAATTTGAGTAATTCTTCTATCAATTTTATTAATATCTTTTTCTAATTTATTTTGTTCTCTAGCAACTCTACTCAGAGTTTTTTTCAATTTCAATTCTTCTCTTTTAGCATTTTCAATTTCCAATTGCCTATTATTTTTTTCAAATAATACTGATGCCTTTACGACAATCTTACATAGAGTAGTTTCCATATTTAATAAAAATAAAGTAGAACAATATCTTAAAGGTCTCAAATTGGAAGTTGATAAAGAACCTAACCAAATTAATAAATTTTCCATAAAACTTTCATCTTCGTTGTATAATATACTTTTTTCATTTGCAATAATAAGAATTTCTTCTACAAATTGTAAGATATTTGATTTGAAATTTTTCCATTTCAGATTAGTAACCATTAATGGATATTCATGAACTTTTTGGTTTGCAAAAGCTTGTTGAACCTCTGCAATTGTATCAGCTGCAGATTCATTGTTAACAACGTCATGTTCTTCAACTTGTGAAACACAACCACAACATCTTAACAAGAAATTTATCAAATCTTTCATAGCTAAAACTTTATTTTCTTCAAATTCTTCCAACCAGTTGGATGCTAATTCATTAATAGATATATTTGGATCACTTAAAGCTTGGAAAAGGTAATTTTCCACAAAATCCTCAATTTCTTCTATAGTAGCTGCAGTTTTCAATCTTTTGTTATTCTTACCCTTTTTGTTAATTTTTTGAGATTGAGATCTTCTTTTTCTTGACAAAGACTTTCTCTTGTTTGTTGATCTTCCATAATCAGCATCAGCATCATCATCATCTTCTTCTTCTTCATCAGCTTTGCTATGTTCACTTTCCGAACCAGATAATTCCTCCAGATCAGATGAGGGTCTATCTACATCACTTAAATCACTTGAATAATGGTCTTGTTTTTCATAAGTTGATCTGATCCTTTGTGATCTCCGAACACCAATATCCTGTGAGCTCATATTCAACAAACACAAGACCCAAACGCCCAAAAGTCCAAAAGCCCAAAAAACTCAAAAAAACTCAAAAAAGTTCAAAAAATCTCAAAAAGCTCGACTTCCAATACCTATGGAAACAAACAGAACAAGGTCTCAATCTTATAATAATAACGAATAAAACATCAATATGTATATATTTATATATATATATATACAATAATTATAACGCGTCTTGTTACAATACAACAAACTTGAAAAACACGTTTCCTATTTGGGACTTTGATACGCTCTCGCACTACCTCGATTTTTTTTCTATTTTTTTCTTTAAATTAATTAATTAATGGCGGTTAATACTTACTATACAACTATTGACTATATTCATCAATTCTAAACTAATAATTCCATTGAGTAGATGAAATAAATGGGTATATATATATCTCGTAGGATCAGAGAGAGTTAATTTTATTCTGGTGGTATAATAGTTCTTTGCTTCCCTACCGCCTTTCCCTTCTCTGCTTTTAAAGTTTGTTTGTTATTTTTTGTTTTTTTTTAAAAAAAACAAGAAATTAAATCAATTTTTTAACTAAAAAATGCTTTTTCATAACCGCTCTTACAATCTTGCTTAATTCATAAGATTTGCCTCTCACAAAGATTCTTGAGTTCTGATGCCTAATCTCTCATATCTCGATTTCTGCATTCCACCCGAACCAGCAAGTGTATTATTACTGCTACTTAAATTTTGATCAAAATTACTAGTTGATTTTTTATTATTTTCATCTTCTTTATTAATATTTAAAGTATCCTTTATCTCTTCCGGAGTAAGTTTAATGGCGGTTGGTTGTCTTCTCAACATGATCTAATCCTCAATCAAATCAAATCAAATCAAATCAAATTATTTAAAAATTGTTTTGAGTTCCGATATAAACGGTGTAGTGTGTAATGAAGTTTTAAAAAAAAATTGTTTTTTTGTTCTCTTTTTTAAATAAGAGCAACTTTTTTTTTTTTTTCTTAACAAAAAATAAAAATATTGAATCATTAGTAATTTTGCTTAATATTTTATAAATTAATTAATTAAAGGAAAAATTGGAAATAAGAGTATAAAACGCTCATAATGTCCAGCGCGGGTGATGAACCGGTTTGTCGTATTTGTCGATGTGAAAGTTCAGAGGATGATCCGTTATATTATCCATGTAAATGTCGGGGATCAGTTAAATATGTTCATCAAAATTGTTTAATTACTTGGTTAGAAACATCTAAAAGGCCTGAAAAATGTGATATTTGCAAAACACCATATATTTTTGAACTTATTCTTCCGGATAATATACCGGATAAGTTACCAACAAGTGTTATTATTAGAGAAAATTTGAAAAAAGTTATTAAAGGTCCAATTTCGAAAACTCTATCAATAGTTACTGGTATAATTTTCATATTATTACAAATTCCACTTTATTTTGTATTATGCATTAGATTTTTCAATTTTGTTATTGATGATCAGTTATTGAAAAAATCATTAACTCAAACTTTATTGGCAGGAGATTGTGATACTTTACCATATGATTTTGAAATTAATTTACCTAATTTATGGGAATGTTTTAAATTTAGTTTTTCTATTGGTTTAAATTCAACTTTAATTTTATTGGTTTCATTGATTGGTATATTTGTTTTCCATGAATGGGTTTCAAGAGATTCAGGTTTTGAAAAATTAATGAATAAAAATATAGGTAGTGAAAAGATAAATCGGATGTTGGATAAGACAATAAGAGATGTCTTGTTAAATAATCCAAATCTAAATGAAGAACAAAGAAGACAATTAATGAATTTATACGATTTGTCTGTACTTATTCAAGGTAGGGATATAGCAATGGTGGATGCAAGTGATGAACAATTAGAAAGAGAGTATCAGAGATTAAGAGATACTGCGGCTCAAGTTATTGCCGGAGTCCAACAAATTCAAGAAGCAGAGCGCCTGGAACGTGAAGAAGATAACGAAGAAGAAGTAGAAGTTGATGATGATGATGATGATAGTGATGAGCAGGAGGAAGAAGAGGAAGAGGAAGATGAGGACGCAGTGGCGGATAATGGACACCATCTTTATGTTGATGAAGATGAAGAAGAAGCAGAGGTAGTAGAGGAAGATCCTGTGCTGTTGCTGGTAGCTCCTTTACCGCTGCCGCAAGTACAACAATTACCTCCATTGATCAATGACGAAATTCTAGAAGATGATGAAGATGATGATGTACAAGGACTCTTATTTGGGTTCCAAGTAGATATACCTCCTTCGATGTCAATTAAAATAGCAATATGTGCTGATCTGGCGATAAGTATTATTTTGTTCCTCATCTACTTCTTGCCATCGTTGATCGGTATACTAGAATTGAGTGGTATCTACCACATTTGCAGAACTTTCTTGATTTTGGCAGGAGCTTCAATCTCTTCCAATATTCCTCTATCTACAAAAATTCAACAATATCTCGATGTGGTCTTTAATTATGCAATAAAACCAATAGATAAGTTACTGCAAGATATTATCACCCGGGGACTTCCATCTAGTAATATTAAAAGAGCAATCCCTTTGATTTTAAACGTTTTCATTTTTTTAGCTGGGGTGAAGTTTGCAATGTATAAGTTAGAGACAAGTTATAGAATGATGTTGATTCCATTGAGAAGTATCAAAAGAAACATTTATTTTGTCTTATTTGACATTTATGCCATATTGAAAGTTTATACAATATTCAGTATCGAGTTGATTTATTTTCCAGCTATTTGTGGATTTTTGATTGATCTCGTATCATCACCAATATTTTTACCTCTGGAAAATTACAATTTCAAAGATTCCAAATTTTTAACTTCGTCATTGTTTTTCACATTTTTGCGTAATGATTATTTCTTAAGATTTATCATTTACTGGATTACAGGTACTTTATATATGTCATGGTTTGCTCTTTATGTTGGTCTCTTGAGAACTTATGTCATTAGAAGAGGTGTCTTATTTTTTATAAGATCTCCAGATGATCCAAATTCAAGATTAGTTCATGATGCCTTAGTTAGGCCTTTCTTACTCCAACTTTCTAGAATTGCATTGAGCGGATTTGTGTATGCTGTTTTTATCACTGTTTATATTGGAGTCGTTACATTTGGAACACGTCTTTTGACAGAAAAACTTTTCCCAATGAAAATCAAGTTGATATCAACTTTTTTCTTTACCGCAGCGTACACTATTTTCTATAAATTGAAGAAGCCATTTGTACCGTTAGTTACAAAATATGTCAGGATTTATTGGTATTTCGCATTCAATTATTGTTGTGAAACTTTAAGACTTTCTTCGTTTATGGTTGGTAAAGATAATATAAATGAACGTGGCTATATCCACTACCGGTCGTTGTATCATAGGTTTTTCAAAAGGGAAAAACCAAACTACGATAGGCCAGTATCTGCAAAATCAGTTTCATCTTACTTGAGGGATAATCCACAAGTAAATGCAGTATTTATACCAAATGGTGATTTTATTCGGGCTCCAGATAATGATAACGTCTCAAGGTTATATTTGAAAAAATTATTTGTTGTTGTCACAAGTGACGACAAATTATTAAAAACAAAGGAAAACCAAAATAAGAACAAAAATCGTAAAGAAAGAGTTGATAACTTATTGGGTGATGAAGACGAAGTGGATAATGTCACTACACATACAGTTGTATATCGCCCACCGAACTTTGGATATAGAAATATTCTACTTTTATGCATGTTATGGATCTTTGCAATTATATTAATTTGTGGATTTTTAATTACTGCAAATATAATTGGTACCCCTATTTCTTTCTTTTTGAGTTTAGGTTCTAAAATATTGCCAAATTGGAGCTTGAATTTGATCTTATTAGGCAGTTTCTCTGAACATAAGGTTGAAAATTGGTTTTTAACTTTGAATCTTTCATCCATTTTCTTTGGTGCACTAATTGAGTTATATACCTTGCTCAAATTTGATTCAACCTATCATGTTTCAACAGTCCAAGAAATCAAAAGAGGAGCTCCTTTAATTGATGGCAACTATCGCCAAGAAAGAAACGGGCTTCGTCAAGAAGAGAATAGGAATGCAGAAGAAAATGATGATGATGATGATGAAAACGAAGGCGAACAAGAAGAACATATCAATGGTGTTGATGATAATGATAATGATAATGCTGGTCGTGTTGATATCGAAGCAGAAGTTGAAGATAATCGTCACATCCAAAGAAATCTTGAGAAATTATCCAAGAAACTCTTTAATACTTTATGTTTCTCTTTAGGAATATTAATATGGTTAAGTTGGATATATTTTGTTCATAAATACTGTATCACAGCAGCTTTTAAACTTTACATTTTGCATCAAGGACCAACAGTGCCAAGTTTACAAGGAGAGCCACATCTCGGTTTTATTAATGAGATTAAAGCTTTCAAGACTATAAATATTGATAGTTTTACTGAAATTGTTAAAGAGACCATCGCTTTGACTAGAGAATTTTTAACTTTACCAGAAAGTGCCACTTCAACTGAAATTCGTTATTTCTGGGCTTTACATTTATTTTTCAGTTCAATTACCATTGTTCCATTATTGTTGAACTGTTATAAATATTACAATATGGACTCTGAACATTATTCCAAAGTATTGAGACCATCATTGGAAAGAGTAGTTGTGGTTCAAATACTAGGTACGATTGTTACCATTTTGGAAAATTTAATTAAAAATGAAAATAGCGGTGGTATTGCAGATTTGATTTCCAACTCCATTACAGGAAAATCAAATCCGATTTTCTACGTTAATTCTCATCTCTCGTTATTCTTGTTCCATTCAATCTATGCCATATCGAACTGGTATGATGAATTTATCAAATTCTCCAATGATGAAATTAAACTAGAATATTACGCAATAGGTAGAAGAGTCATTAATTATGGTGAAGATTGAAAAAAAAAAANAAAAAAAGAATTCACAAAAATAAAACATATTTACTAGCTTCAGCTGTAAAATACTGTTTGTTTTTTTTTTTTTGCAAATCTAGGAGCGAGCATAAAGATAAAATTTCTGAACATAATCATAAAAGGAAACAGAAAGAAAGGAAAAATCAAACAAACAAAAAGAAAAAAAAAAAATAAAATTAAAATAAAAATAAAAAAAAAATTAGCATAGTGGTAAGAGTATGGATGTATAACTGAGTAAATGAATTACTCGATTTAACTTTTTAAACTGTTATTTTGTTGTTGTTTTTTTTCTTTTTTTTTGTTATTTTTTTTTTTGTTCTTTCATTGTATGAGTAAATAGCATATATATAGTACAATAAGAAGAATATACCAATCTTACATATCACGCGTACCCAAGTATCTAGTTTCATGTTTCACTTTTATTGGTAGTGTAACTCAAGAATAATATTATCACAACTATAGAATAATAAGTCATTACCGTTGCCAAGTCTTCTTACCTGCCTCATTACGTAGCTAGCTTACTTAGCCTACTATTCTAGTCTTAATTACCCTACCTAGATGCTATTGTTTTAATTTCGCGCAAATTTTTGTTACAATAACTAATGAAAAAAAAATATGCATGCATATGCAAGAAGTGGATTAAATATACAACAGAATTAGGTGGTGAAGGAGGAGAAACAAAGAAAAAAGTATGTAAGAATTTACGCAGAAGAGGTTGGTAGAACCCGCCGGCACTGTGAGAGACAATTTTCCCATTGCGGTTCAAAGAATGATTAAATTGTACACAGGCGATGATGATGATACCGTTCTTAGCCCTGTAAGTAATGATGAGAGAGTTAAGAGATCAAATAAATGACGCGTACATCAGTTTTAACTTAGCTTAGCTTATGGAACTCAAACTCAAGATTAGGGGCACTACTAATAAACAGTACTAATACGGTAAGCAGTGGGTACTTAATCTAGAAATTTTAATTTTACCGAAACTTTGTACAATTCAAAATCTTTTTTACCTTGAAAAAAAAAAAAAAAATATTGGTACTATTGTTGATACTATGAAGAGTTGAATAAAGGGAAATCAAGTACCCTCCACAATGAAAACTACCTGTTTTTTTGTTTGTAGACAGGGATGCGCTAGAATATATTGAGCAAACGGAAGGAATTCCATCTTTTTTTTCTACAGTAGGCAGGTATCCATTTCTGGAAAATTTTTTACTTTTTTTTTTTTTTGCAGCATCTGCAGCAATCTAATCTGAGATTTCATTGACCTAAATTCATCTTCATGTTAATTTTTTAAAAATTTTAAAAGCCTTCTTTTTGAGATAATTACTATATATATATATATATATATATATATATGTGTGTATTCCGTTTTATTTAATAATTTCAAACTTTAACATTTTCACTAGTTAAGCGTAATAATTTAAAATTCATTTTGTCTTTTAAAATTTTGTGCTTATTAAGCTTACAGTTTTAAAATAATTTTTCAAAGATGTCGGAAAAGAAAGAAGATCCTATCAATTATACTGAGATTCCAGTTAGACCATCAAATAATCACAACAATGGTCGCTCTTTAAGTGCTAAAAAGCAGAGACTACTCAAGTTTCTGGGAGCAGGTGCTTTAATCTGTTTAATCTTTATTGGGTTGAGAAATAGTGACTCGTTTAACGATTTTAAAATCATTCCACATGGTGGTGAGCACGGACAACTGCACCATGGTAGCTTTAACAAGGATTTTGCAAATTCCGTTGTTCCACCACAGAAAGGTGGCGATTCCATGATACATGAAGAACCAAAGTTCAAGAATGAGCGTCCACCACCCGCTGATTTTGAAAAGGGTAAAGCACACAAGGATGGAAAGCCTGGTTCAAAAGGTGAATCTAAAGATTCAAAATCTGACTCGAAACCTGTTTCCAAAGCTGACCCAAAAGCTGACCCAAAAGCTGAATTAAAAGCTGAATTAAAAGCTGAATTAAAAGCTGACTCTAAAAATGACCCAAAAGTTGACTCTAAAAATGACCCAAAAGTTGACTCAAAAGCTGACCCAAAAGCTGACTCAAAAAAAGCTGATTCTAAAAATGAAGAAAAGGCTGATTTTAAAGTCGACTCTAAGGCTGATTCAAAAGCTGATTCAAAACATTCAAAGAGTGACCCAAAAGCTGATTCAAAACACTCAAAGAGTGGCTCAAAAGCTGATATGAAGTCTGATAAAGATTCAAAGAAAAAGGGATCGGTTGACCAAAATGAGAAGTCAGACGACAAGAAAAAACTGGAGGGCAAAGAAGTTGACTCTAAAAAAGAGTCCTTTGATAAAGATGTCAAGCATGATTCCTACAAAGGTAAAGATAAAGAATATAAGAAAGATGATAAGCAATCCAAAGGAAAAGGTTCCAAAGGTGATGAAAAATTAAAGACAAACGCTCCTTATAAAAAAATTGATCAATCTGAAAAGAAAAAAGGTGATGAAAAATTATCTGAATCTGTTTCTGGAGAAAATGAAAAGTCAAAACCAGTTGAATTTGACAAGAAACTTGCTGAACAAAAAGGTTATTATGTCAAGACAAATAACGAAAAAGTTGATGGAAAGCCGGAATATTCCATCGCTGAAGGTAAGAAGCCAAAAGGTTTTAAGTATCATTGAATTGAATTTTTGTTTTTAAATAAATAAATAAATTGATATCTGTCTTGTCTTTTTTTTTTTTTTTGTTTATTCTTGTTATTATTGTTAGTTATGGTGACGCTTAAGCTTTAGAGGAGCTGGCTCTTCTCAATCCTCTTTATTCTTAAAATGGCTTATTTCAATTTGAAAGCTTCATGACCATGTCTAAAGAAAAAAAGGTTTGTCGGTTTAATCTCTCTAATTTTGCTTTATGCATATTTTTTATTTATATAAATTGATAAATTCATTTATTTAATTGTATTCAAATATTCTAGAGCTCTAAAAACTAGCCGTATATTGCTAATCTTTTAGCGGCTGGGCTATTATATGCCTTATCTCAATTTTTAATTTAATTAACTAAGAAAATGGCAAAATTTCAAGTAGCTAAGATAAATGCGTCTAGGCGCTTAATTTTCCATTTTTGCCTATCACTCATCGGCTTTCACTTTAAAAAGAACTTGATAGAGATAGAAGTTAAGATCTGAGCTTCTTGTATTTCTATATTAGATCAATTGATTTTCTAATGAAGCTTAAATAATGATTGATTTATCTTTAAATAAGGAAAAATTGATTGAAAGTAGTTCTGAGCAAGTTAAGATTTCAAAATGACTATCCATCCATTTGACTCAATTAAAGATTTTGAGCTCAGAAGTGCTGCGAGGCTCGTAAAGAAGTCATATTCCGATACAGATGTCCATTTTGTTCAAATTGACAGATTAGATCCGCCTAAGGATCTGATGTTGAAGTATCTCGAAGCCGAGAAATTGTTACTTCCATTGCCTAGAATCTCAAGAGTAGCTTATTGTTATTATTATACAAAAAATGGTAGCGTCTTTAATAAAGCATTGGTTAATGTATCTGAAGGTCATGTTATTACAAAGACTGTTTTACCAAAAGGAGTTGTGGGTCCAATACTTCCTGAAGACATTTTGGAAATTGAAGAGTATAGTTTGAAGCATCCAAGAGTCGTTGCTGAAATCGAAAAATTGATCTTACCACCTGGTTATGAAGTCGTTTCTGAACCTTGGATTTATGGTACCGATGACAATAATGAAAATCGTTTACTTTCTCAATGCTATATGTATCTACGTGCGAAGACCAGTTTCGATTCAAATCATTATTCGATTCCTTTGACTTTTTCACCAGTTTTTGAGACGATTAGCAAGACATTTGTCAGAATGGATTACTTACCAACTGGTTACGATGGATCCCCTACTCAAACTTTACCTTGGAAAGAAGTTGAACCTGTTGAGTATCACCCAGATCTTCTCCATGAAGTGAATGCGCGAATCCCAAAACCTTTGATTGTTGAGCAACCAGAAGGTCCAGGGTTCCTGATCAGTAAAAGCAACGAAGTTGAATGGCAAGGTTGGAGCTTTGTAGTTGCGACAAATGTCAGAGAAGGTTTTGCTATCTATGATATTTCTTTCAAAGGTAGATCTATTCTGTACCGTTTATCTCTTTCAGAAATGACAGTCCCATATGGTGATCCAAGACCTCCATTCCATCGTAAACAAGCTTTTGATTTAGGAGATGCAGGTTTTGGTACAAATGCTAATCGCTTAGAATTGGGATGTGACTGTCTTGGTGTTATTAAATACTTAGACACTTTGAGAACTAATGGGGAAGGTGAGCCAATTTTGATTCCTAATTCTGTCTGTATGCATGAACAGGATAACGGAATCTTATACAAACATGTTAACTATAGAACTGGAAATCCTGTAGTTGCAAGAAGAAGAGAATTTGTTGTTCAAACTATTGCCACTGTTGGTAATTATGAATACATTCTTAATATTATCTTTGACCAAGTTGGTGAAATTTGTATTCAGGTCAGAGCCACTGGTATTTTGTCAACTATGCCAATTGAGGAGAATAATGTCGTAAATTTTGGTACCAACGTTGCAAAGACAGCATTGGCATCTTATCATCAGCATTTACTATCATTCAGAATAGACACAGCCATTGATGGACCTAAGAATACTGTGGTTTATGACGATGTATATCCAATGGAAGAAAATACCGCTCTAAACCCATTTAATGTTGGTTTCTATACACAAAGAACTATTTTGGAGAAAGCAGGTTCTGTTGAACAATCACCATTCACTAATCGCTCATATAAAATTATTAACGAGAATGTAATTAACCCAGTCACCAAACTGCCTGTTGGTTATAAAATCGAGATGCCAGCTCGTCAAATGTTGTTAGGAACTAAAAATTCCTTTAACGCAAAGAGAGCGCATTTCGCCACAAAACAGTTATGGGTTACAAAGTATAGTGACAACCAATTGTATGCAGCAGGAGAATTTACCAACCAGAGTAAAGAAGATACTGGTTTAGCAAAATGGGTCACCAATAGCTTAGCAGAAAATGTTAGAAATAATGACGTTGTTGTTTGGCCAACTTTAGGTTTTACTCATGTTCCAAGAGCCGAAGATTTTCCTGTAATGCCTGTTGAAATTCATGAAATTAAAATTGTACCATCAGGATTTTTTGAAAAGAACCCTGCCCTAGATCTTCCACAGGCAGACCAAAAACAAAACAAGTCAGTTTTAATGGTTGAAAACGATAAGAGTAGTTCTAATGTCTGTTGCAAAACTGTTTTATAATAACTATATTTTATGTTGTTTTTTTTTTTTTAATTAAGAATACAGGATTATTCAATTGTTTTTAGTATATCTTTTGTTAATGTCCTACGTAAAGTTTCTGACAAGAAGTAGAGTTTCTGTTATTTTAAAGCTAAAAAGAACATCATAATTTTGGGTAAAAAACAAAAAAAAAGAAATTAAAATAAAGGCTCATTTAAACGAAAATCAAATTCCTCTAGTGAATGAAATATTATAAAAACTATACCGCTGGAATTGAGGTTTTCTGTTTTAAACGACGACCATGTTAGTAATGTAGTCTTCATTCCAACCTACATATAAATCATAATCTCTATCTGCATCTGTGCACATATCACCACCGCTTGGACCGATATGTGCACAATGAACTGATGGCCTTTCTTTAACCATATTTTGGTGTAAAGTTCTGCAAAAGACGGTATTCATACCTCCTTCATAACTTTCTCCAAATCTTGTATAACTAAAAAGATAATCCTTACACTGTTCCGTAGAATAGTATTGACCGTAAGGAGTCCCAGCACAGTAATCTTCGTGTACTTGACAAATGGACTCCACCGCTTTCATCTTTACCATATCTATTCCTTCCTGTGTAACCACATCAGAGTTGGCTAGTTTCATGGCATACAATGAGTTTGTAATATTATAAGCCCATTCAAACCTAACAAAGATTGCTGCATATTCTTCAACTTGTCCCAGAGAGTTTAATCTGGTGGTTGCATCTATTTGAATTGGAATAATGTAATCATCTAAAAACGGTAAGGAAAAATTGACAATAGCAGAAGTGTGAGCAACATCGCAATTTCCAACAAATTCAGTGATCGTGAAACTACTTGGGAACCCAATTATATTGAATGAAACATACTCTGTGCTGTTTGCGATCAGAAACATTCCGAATAAATATTCAGTGTTTAATTCTACTCCGTCAAATTTTCTTGTAATATCAACTAAACCTTTACAATCTTCAGCAATATAAGAAGAATTGATCAGGTCACTTTGTTCAACATCGTTTGGAAATAAAAAAGCTTCGAAAAAAGCTGTCATTGCTTCGAATAATTGCTCACTACCAAGATAACATTGAGTTCCATTACCAACTGTACTCAGGTGTTCCAGCAGGGCGGCAGATTCAAGAGCTGCAAGTCCACTAGTAGTTGTAGCATTATCAGCTTCTACAAGAATACATCCTGAAAAAGTGATTATAACAAAAGGGATTAAATTCAATCTCATTTTTTTTTTTTTTTTGGCTCTTTGGTTACTAGACCTTGTAAAATTAAAATAAATAGAGAAATCTCCCAATACAAAAAAAACACACAGAAACATTGGTGTTTAAATAATTAACAGTGAACATGCTAAATTAATTTTGAATTCTGTTAATAAAAGCAAGTCGATGAAGCAAAAAAAAAAAAACTCAAAGAGCAAGGTTAATTAAACAAGAGGTTTAATTTTTCAAAATTTGTAGAACAAAAGATTGAAGAGTTAAAAATAATTCAGTTCCAACGCAGATAATAAGTAAAACCTTGAACTAAAAATCATTAAAAAAAATGATCTTAAGGGACTTCATGTAGAATTACGCATGCTCTATCATGCTCTATCATGCGTCGAAATATTGTTTGAACGAGTAATTTTGTTGGAACCAAAGCAAAAACAAGTTTAGTTGAAAGCTCATGATTACCTTAAAATGTAAACTAGGTAGACAATAACCATACTAGTCCAAGTTTAGGTTAAAAATAATTCTACTTTTAACTAAAGAAACCTTTATTTATTAAGCGGAAATGCAAAATTTGTATGTTGTAAATGCATAATGGCTCACAAAGTATGCATAATTATGCACAATCACTCAGTACTTATCTCTTTCCGAGGCTCTTCAAGTTTTTCAAAAATATAGGTAGATATATAAATAGATGGATAATATCTGAGGCAAGTTCAAAGAATTCTATAATGCTTGATACTTATAAGTTTATCTACAAGAGCCAGTTGAGAAATTGGATTTTTCAAAACTTTGAAAATATTTTAAAAAATGATCTACTCTTTTTTCACTTTTTTGGCTTTAATTGTTTGTAATAGCTAATTTTCAAGTCTAGTCGAAAAAAAAAAAAAAAAAAAAAAAGGAAGTATAATAGTAGCTAATCATTAGCAGTTTCCAAGTAAAGTGGTTGCAAGGTAACTATTCTTAATTTTAGCTAAAAAAAAGAAAAAAAAATTATTCATATTCAATTCTAGTAAGGATAAGATTACACATAACTGTAAGCTATAAGACATATATATTATGAACCCCCATTTTGTCATACTCAAAATTATTCAGTGCAAAAGTTTTTTTTTTTTTTCTTTCTTTTTATTATTTCACAATTACCAAAAACCCAATAAAAGCTAAGCTTGTATTTATTTCTCCACAGATTTCAGCTTATATCGATCCCTATATCTTAGTTTTGCATCTGACTTAATTTTAACGATCTAACGAGTTAGTTGTTAAGTAATATACTTAGTGTATGTTTGAATTAAAGTTAAGTTCCTACGATCCTACTTAGTTAGATAATAGCACCACTTGTGTCACTATTTAAAATAGTGTAAAGAAAAAAAAAAAATTTCCTAGGGGCGAGCTGGGAATTGAACCCAGGGCCTCTCACACCCAAAGCGAGAATCATACCACTAGACCACACGCCCTATTAAATTTAAACAAATTTTATTCATTTCTCACTCTATCGAATTCGGTTAATTGAAAAACCTTATCTTTTCATCTTTCTTTCTTTTTGTCTTTATGAAAAGGTAGTTAGTTTTCAACATATAATAATAACTCTTAAAACCGCCTTACTTACCTTAAATTATAAATGTAATCGCGGTATAAAAGATTATCTATTAATTCAAGATTGTTACCATTAAGCACAACATAGAAAGAACATAGAAAAAATGTAGAAATAACACAAGAGCTACTCTGTGTTGTGTTACCTTTTGTGACCGTATATCAAGTTAAAATTATTCAATCTCAATGCACGTGCTATTTTCTTTATAGGATAAGGAAAACATATGGTAAACATAACAATAATATTTTAAGATGAGATGACACGTTCATATATTATTTTTATATTATGAATACGAATACCTTTTCATTCCGGAAACACTTTTTTTTTTGCATTTTATTTGTAGATTGATTACCTGGATAAACATTGGATCCTAGTAATCGGTTTAACATCTGTTTTGCGTCAAAGAATGAAGACGAACAAAGCAAAAGAAATCAAAAAAAATAAAAAGTAAAAGAAAAAGTAAAAAAAAGAATACAACATAGGTAAATTTCTTTTTTTTTTCTTTTTTTTTTTTTAAATTTTATTGTTTTGTTATTTCATTTTATTCATAATTGATACTCAAACAATTGTTCAGTATATAGATAGATAGCGGCGGTTATTGTTGTCTTTGTCTTTGGCTCAATTAGTGTAGCTTGACATTGATTTCTTTCACTATTTGTTTATTGGAAAGTCCAGTCCGCTTTAGAAAAAAATTGGGATTATTGTTTTAACATTAAGTTTTTTTTTTTTTTGTTTGTTTGTTTTGTTTTGGTTGGTCATCTAATATTAGAAAAGGTCTGAATTTTTGAGTATCAGCTTATCAGCGTATCGGCGCTTAAAAGGACAGGAAGGATGAAGTTTGGTAAGACTTTTATCAGTCATCAGGTTCCGGAATGGTCGACTTACTATATGAATTATAAAGGTTTAAAGAAAGAAATTAAAGCTTTGGTGAGTTTACAAGCATCAATTTCAAATACTGATGGTATAATAGATACTTTGAACAATTCAGAAGTTAAGGCTTTATTGGCGGGGTTTTTTTTCTCTTTGGATCGTAATGTTGAAAAAGTAGATGATTTTTATAATAAACAATATTCAGAGTATGAGCGCCGATTGAAAAGGTTAACTTCAATATTAGGAAATGAAAATAATCCAAATAACGATCTTGATAATGATGAAATTGATGAAATTGTTGGAGTCTTATTAGAATTGAGAAATTCTTTTAGAAATATGAAATGGTTTGGAGAATTGAATAAAAGAGGTTTTACAAAAATTTTGAAAAAATTGGATAAAAAAACTGGTACAAATCAACAACAAGCATATTTAAACGCTAGAATTAATGCTTTACCATTTGCAAATGAAACAGATATTTTGAAATGTTTATCAATTATAAATAGTTTCTTGATTAAATTTGGTCCCAAAGTTGAAGATTCTGAATTTGCTGCTGCTTTCCCAAATATTTTAGCAAATGGACAAAATAATAATGGTTCAATGTCTATACTTTCAAATTCAGCAAGTGTTAAAAGCATTAAAAGTGCCAAAAGTATCGATAATGGTAATCATGGGAAAGCTGAAGAATTTGTTCAATTTGTCATTAATGATGATGCTGAGGGCTTATCTAATGCTTTAATTAGCGATTATAGATCCCCTGTATTGGCTCCATTGCGTTTATTGATCTCTTTATTAAATAAAGCAGCGTTATTACAAAGTTTTAAAGTCATTGATCAATTATTAGAAGTTTTACCTTTATTAGGTGATAGTTCTGATATAAGTGGTAGAAATTTTTTCCATCATCATGTTATTGCATTAGGTAAAAAACATGATAAAAAACAAGAATTACAAAAAAGATATTTAACTCCTAGAGATAATTTCTCGATTACCCCTGCAACTCCACCAGATCATAATTCTAGATTAGTAGGTGCATTTGGCTCTGATGGAATTAATTCCAATGATTCACCAAATGGGTTATTATATATTTTTGAACATTTACCTCTTCATTTGAAATTTGGTGTATTACAAAAAGATAATTATAAACGTACACCTTTACATTATGCCGCTCAATACGGTTTAATGGAAGTTTCTAAAATTATGATTGATTACTTGATAAAATGGGATTTATGGAAAGATACCGTCTCAATTGATGATGTTAATGCTTGGGGTGATTTAGAACGGTTGACTCCTTTGCATCTTGCTGTATTGGGAACCCATCCAAAAACTGCAGGTGTCTTAATTAAAGCAATTAACAAGAATACGAGATTATCAAGTCCTAGCCTATTGTTAATTGCTGCAAGATTAGATTCTCCAGAATTATTACAGTTGCTTTTGTCATGCAATGGTATAGATATAGATTATGTTGACTCCGATTCCAACGAAACTGCATTATATATTTCTTGTAAACTCAATTTGGTTAAATCAGTTAAGTTTTTATTAGAGAATGGCGCTAACACTGAAATTGGAGAACGTACTTTTGGTTGGACTCCTATATTTGTTGCAGCATCAGAAGGTTTCCAAGATGTTGTTAAATTGCTTATCCAATACGGTGCTGTTATTCAAATAAGTGATGAAAGTGGTTGGTCTCCTTTAGAACATGCTACACTCAGAGGTCATTTAGAATGTTCTGACTTGTTGGTTCCTCCAAATTACAATGCTGCAAAAGTCTTAAATGATCCCTACACTTTTTTCCCACCGGTCAATATGTCTTCATCCAAAAGTTCATCTGTTATAAATACTCCAGAATACTCAAATGATAAAAAGTTTTATCAAAATTCACATATAAGTACATCAAGTATTGATAAGTTACCGGAAGGTGTACTTAGTGAAAATCAAATCTATAAATCTTTTAAAAATAATATGAAAAGGTCCAATTCTCCTCCACCTCCCGTTAAATCTTTTGGTCATAGGTATTTACAGCAAAATGAGTCATTAATTTTGATTACATTGGGTACAACTGATTTATTTGATTCAACATCTGCTATCACATTAAATAGAGTACCTATCTCTAAGGCTTATTCAACGGAGCTTGATACTGCATTGTCATTATCCATTAGGGCAAAAGATATTGATGTACCGCCTGTTGTATTGGACTTGCCATTGGATGATAACAATGGCAGTGCTACTGATCCAATTACATTTAAATGTATTGATAAGGATCCAACACAGTCTACCATTTTTTTCGATATAGTTCCTACTTATTCTTATGGTGAAAATAAAGATGATCATAAGCCTCAACAAGTTTTAGGAAGAGCTGTTGCATTATTAAATACAGCATATACTTCTGTTGGTCCACAACGTCGTTCTTTGAATAATATCATTACTGTTCCTATCTTGGAATATGAAACTTTGGAAATTTTAGGAAGTATTAGATTTGAAGTTATGTTTATTACTCCATTTAGTCATCCGAAGATGACTTTTGGTAGAACTGAAACTTATTGGAAATCTTTGGTTTCAACAAGGGTTATAGGTCATAGAGGTTTAGGTAAGAATTCAAATTTAAGGAATTCTTTACAGTTAGGTGAGAATACGGTTGAATCTTTTATTGCTGCAGCATCTTTAGGTGCATCATATGTTGAATTTGATGTTCAATTAACAAAAGATCATATTCCAGTTGTTTATCATGATTTCTTAGTTGCAGAATCAGGTATGGATATACCAATGCATGCTTTAACAGCAGAACAATTTTTAGGTTTAAATAATGTTTCAGAACAAGATTCTCAAGAGAATGGTCTTGATAAAAAATCTGTGGATGATGAGGTATTACATATGAAATATAGATCAAAATCTTTTTCTATGAGATTACAAAATGGAGAGAATTTAAAAAATTTTTCGAATACTTTTAATGAAAGAATGAAACTTACAAAAACATGGAAGGACAAAGGATTTAAAGGTAATTCTCGTGGAACTTCTATTGCATCATCATTTGCTACTTTGGCTGAACTTTTTAAGAAATTACCTAAAAATGTTGGATTTAACATTGAATGTAAATATCCAATGTTAGATGAAGCAGAACATGAAGATATGGGACAAGTTGGAATAGATTTAAATTTTTGGGTGGATACAGTTTTAAATACTGTTTATGAACATGCTGATGGTAGAGATATAATATTTAGTTCTTTCCATCCAGATATTTGTGTATTACTTTCTTTAAAACAACCTTCGATTCCAATTTTATTTTTAACTGAAGCAGGTACTGCAAAGATGTGTGATATAAGAGCTGCTTCTTTACAGAGTGCAATTAGATTTGCTAAAAAATGGAATCTTTTAGGAATTGTTTCTGCCTCGGCTCCATTGGTGAAATGTCCGAGATTGGCAAATGTTGTCAAGACAAGTGGTTTAGTTTGTGTTACATATGGAACACCAAACAATGATCCTGAAAATGCTAATTTACAAATGTTAGCAGGAGTGGATGCAGTCATTGTTGATAGCGTCTTAGCCGTTAGAAAGGGATTAAGAAAAGAAGAAGGTTTTGATAGTACTAGTGATTTAAGTAATTCCAACAAGTCTAGTTGTTAATGATCCTAGTAAAAATTAGTTTTTTATTTTTTATTTTTTATTTTCATATTGCTTGCTGCATTTTACATATCGAAACGAACTTTATATATATTTATTTAGCTTTTTTAATCAAAAAAGAAAAAAAAAAAAGAAAATAATTTTTGACTTTTACTTTTTTGATATTATAAATCATAATAAACATTACAAGAAAATTTCTAATTATCTTAACATATATAAATATATATTTATTTAAATTTGTAAATAAAAAATATCAAAGTGCAATGAGTAAAATAAGAGACAATGCTAGAAATTAAAAAGGTAAAATTAATTAAAAAATTGAAAAAAAAAAAAAAAAAAAAAAATAAAAGCACCATATCATTATCATCCATACAAGAAAAACAAAAACAAAAACAAACAAACAAACAAAAACAAAAAACACTTTCATTGCACAATGGCTCTTTAGCCAATTCATTGGAAGATTGAAGGACATAATCTAATCTATTGATTAAGATTCATCATCTTCTTTTAAATTTTTAATCTAATTTCATTTAATTCTCAACATCTTATCTATATTTTGAAACATGATTTGCAATAACTAAAAGAATTTTTCAGATTACATTTCATTCTTTCTTCATCAAATGAAGATTTTATTGGAAGAACAAAGGGTATAGTCAAGGCAAATGCCAAGTATCCAATCATTATCAAGGACGAAGAACCACTTGCCTTGTGTTGTGAAGTTGAGTATCTTGCAACTGATTTATAAAGTTGATGATGAAGTGAATTTGAAGTACTATACATTGTTGATATCAAATTATTATTATTCATTATTGAATATAATAAAAAAAGAATAATGAAAAAAAAAAAAAATTAAAAATTTTTTAATTCAAAGAGAATTGTTTATGATATTTATATGAGGTGGAATGATTACTACTATAATATTAAGCTATTACGTTATTATTATTTAATAAGAATATATATAGTATATACAGATGTGCGTATATAAAAATAAACTATATTATGCAAAGTTGATTTTTTTATGTTTCTTAACTATGGGGTGATTTAGATATATACGACGTTTATAATCGCATTTTAACAAGTT
>KV454018.1:206141-233049 GCA_001661245.1 Pachysolen tannophilus NRRL Y-2460
AAAAANAAAAAANAAAAAAAATTTTTTTAATTCAAAGAGAATTGTTTATGATATTTATATGAGGTGGAATGATTACTACTATAATATTAAGCTATTACGTTATTATTATTTAATAAGAATATATATAGTATATACAGATGTGCGTATATAAAAATAAACTATATTATGCAAAGTTGATTTTTTTTTATGTTTCTTAACTATGGGGTGATTTAGATATATACGACGTTTATAATCGCATTTTAACAAGTTTTTACGAAAAGAGAAGAGTTAAAAAAAAAAATTGTTAATCGTGCATTACCACAGTTTTTCACAGTTTCTTGAACAATTTCTCAATGGATTTCCATATTAAGAAATTTAAAATCCTAGTTGTATAATATATTAAAAAAGTAATCTTAAACCAATTCATCAGTAAACAACCACACTTTTTTCTTTTTTTTGGTTTTCTTTATCATGCACCTTTGTTGTGATTATCGATGTTGTCGTATATAAGAAAATAATAAGAAAAAAATAGTTTAAAAGAGAAACCGAAGTGTGCGAAAGGTAAGATTGAATCATGTGATTAATTTTACTTCGCGTTCCAGTTTTTTTTTTTTTTTTATTTTTTTATTTTTGTACGATGCTTTTCGTGTTGACGTGGAATAAATAGTACTGAAGAGCAATCAATTGTACCAAAAAAATTTTGATAATCTCATCTCATCTCAGCTCTTGCAGAAACGAGGAACGAGATAAACGTAGATGAGATGTTGGGTAATATTTAAAAAATCTAGAAGAATAATAAATGCACCGCCCATAAATGCTTATTTTTGCTTTTTCTAAAAAAAAAAAAAAAAAAAGAATTATAACAAGTCAAGCATTGTTCGTATTCTATTTCTGAGTAAATGATTATATTAAAACTAAACGAATTGATAGAATTGAGTGATTAAATTTAGTGTTCTTTTTAGTCAATTGATTGTACAAAATCAATTTCTTTTTTTTTAATTAAGGTCGATGGGTAAGTATAAGTAGTTAATTTTGTAGTTAAAAAATAAAAAAAAAAACTCATTTTTCTCCCGGGGGTGAATCGAACACCCGATCTCAAGATTACTATTTTACCCTCAATTTTGAATTGTTGAAGGTGAGAACAATTACAGTCTCGCGCCTTAGCCAACTTGGCCACCGGGAGTTTATGAGTAATTGGGATAAAGCCTCTCAAATTATTTGATGCTTTTTGTTATTTATTTTTTATTTAATTAACATTGTCTTTTAAATTAAGAAAAATAAATTAAATTAAAATAAATTTTTATTATTTATTTTAATTTATTTAATTTTTAGTAAAACAATTGTTCCAGGTTAGGTTAGGTTAGGATAAGGATTTTTTATTTGATTATGGAAGAAACTAATTATAAGAAGCGTGGGCTGTTGATTTTGATTGAAGGTCTTGATAGAACTGGGAAAACAACTCAGACAATACTGTTAATGAATAAATTATTAAATGAAAAAATTCAAGCAAATTTAATTAAATTTCCTGATAGATCTACACCAATTGGTAAATTAATTAATACTTATTTAATTGATAAAGAAACTCAATTATCTGATGAATCTGCTCATTTATTATTTAGTGCTAATCGTTGGGAATTAAAAGATAAAATTATAAATAATTTACAAGAGGGTAAAATTATAATATTAGATAGATATGTATATAGTGGTGTTGCTTATTCTTCTGCAAAAGGTTTAGATTTTAATTGGTGTTTAAATGCAGATTTAGGATTACCAAAACCTGATAAAACAATTTTTTTAAATTTAGAAAATGATCAAGATTTAATAAATAGAAAAGGTTATGGTGAAGAAAGATATGAAGTGAAAAATTTCCAAGATAAAGTAAAATTAAAATTTACGCGTTTTTTCAATGATAAAAATTGGGAAATAATTAAAGTTGATAATAAAACAATAGATCAAATTAGTTTAGAAATTTGGATAAAAATTAAAGATTTAATTAATGGAATTGAAAAACCTATTGAATTTTTTTAAAGAAAAAAATAAAAAAAAATATTTAAAAAAAATTTCAATATAAAAATTATAATATATTATTAAAAACTAATATACATTTAATATAATATAAATTTAAGTAAAATTAAAAAAAGCGATAGTCTTTCTTATCTGTGAATTCACATGATTTAACGAAAAGTAAACAAGAAAAAAAAAAAAAAAAACATCAACAACAAAAAAAAAAAAAAATTAGAATTTTTCAATAAGTCTTGTTCAAAAAAAAAAAAAGAAAAAAAAAAAAAATATTGTAAACAAATTTAATAAAAAAAAAAAAATAAAATTACAAAATTAAAAAATAAAAAATAAAAAATAGAAAAAAAATAAAAAAAAAATAGAGAGTTGAGTGTTAATAATAATAATAATAAAAAAAAAAGGAAAAATAAAGAAGTAAAAGTACATAAAAAAGAAAAAAAAAAAAAAATAAAGAGGAAAATAAAAAGCCATTTACTACTAATTATTACACCAATTCGAATCTCATTGACACACAATTCATCAATAATACTTTTCTCCTTATCAATCAATCAGATTTTCATTCTTATCAGAATGAACTTGTTAAAGCATATAATGCGATAAACGTGGAAGCTGCACTACCTAATATAGGTGCATTACCGAAGATAAGTCTTAAATCAAGAGCTCCATGAAAGATATATGATTTAATAGCATAAAAAATTCCTTCACCTGTAAATCTATAAACCAATTCATCTTTAACATCGTCAAATGAAATATCACCTTGTAAAATGATTAAAGTTAAAATCAATTTAACTAAGGAGAAAATTAATGGATCAAAAGAATATTTATAATTCTTTAATTTCCTATTACCTTGTTTTTTTACCGCTGTAAAATTAACATAAAATGAAATAAGTAATGGAAAGAAAATAGAAATTAAACTCCACAAGAAAATAACTGTTAAAAATGAATCATTGAAAAATGTTTCAAAATTCCAAATTGGCCAACTTAAAGTATTATATGGTAAATTTTCTTTAACCAATTGTGGTACATAATATGATCTAGAAATAGTTGTCCATTCAAAATGATAATACAAAATATAGAAAAATTCGGTAAAAATTTCCAGCCCAACAATACTAACAGGTGAACTAACTAAATCACGTACTGATTCATTTTGATCTTCAAAAAATTCTTCTAAATCATAATATTTATCAACAATTGAATCATAAATTGATCCATAAATTTCTAAAGGTTTACTTGAAATTTTTTCAAAAAATGAAAATTTAGTGAATTTACTAAATGGACCAAGATGAGATTCCTCCGAGACTGCTTCAAAACCATTAGCAGTTTCATCTTCTGAAGATTCAGCTTGAGTAACTTCTTCTTCAACTTCATCATCGGTACTTGCACCAGAACCAATGCTATTTTCAGAAACATCTAAATTTTTTGAAGGAGTGGATGGAAACTTCAACGAACTTGCAAGTTGCTTCAAAGGTGAACTTTTTGATGGACTTCTATTCTTATGGCTCGAAACATATTTCGAGACAATTGGACTGACATCCGGATTTTGAACAATAAAATTTCCCAATTTTTCAATATAAACTTGTTTCAAATCTGTTTCCAAGAATTGATTACTAAAGGTATTGAAAAAAATAAAAAAAAAAAAAAAAAATAAAAATTGTCAGTAAATAAATCAATTATATTTTGATAAGCGCGTTTAATATAATTGCGCACAGACAAAAAGATAGAGATACAAATAAATTAAAAAAAAAAGATACTCACCTTAAACCCAATTCTTCAGCCAATTCTTGAAGATCAACTTTTCTTAACTTTTTAATGCTACTCATCTTTTTTTTATTTTTTCAATTTTAATTATAACCAAATAAGTATTTATATATATAAAAATTAATTTTAAATATATATGATATATATTATTTTATTGTTTGTTAATAAATAATAAAATATAAACAAATATAATAAAATGAGGAAATAAAGGAAAGAAAGGAAGTACAAGAAAAACAACAAAATGAGAATTTCTAAAATGTAAACAACTTTTTTTTTTTTTGGTTTTTTAATTTTTGGTTTTTTTTTGGTTTTGCGGCACTTTCTTTTGTTTTGCTTTAACTCCAGTGGGAGAACAACAAAAAGTAAGTAATAGTCCAAAAACCGACAGATAGATTTCAAAGATGCGTCAGAACAGTGTCAGAACAGCATAAACTAAAGTTTTAAGTGCTGTACAAGAGTATGTATACAAGAGTACACAAACACAAAAGGGGGTACCAAAAACAAAAGCAAAAACAAAAGCAAAAACAAAAACAAACACAAACACAAAAGCAAAAGCAAAAGCAAAAAAAAACAAAAGAAAAAAGACAATTGCGCTTTGCTTTATTATTTCTTATTGTCATACTGTTGAGCGTTGACGTGTAGAGTCTTCTTCGTCATCTATTTCATTCATAAGAAACGCCGGTACTAAAGCGCAAATTGCAATTCCTGATAAGGACCACCATGTAACCCAAGAAACCTGATGCTCATCACTCCAACTCATGACGTAACCCCAAACCATTGGCAGTACACATCTAGCTAGTGCGCAAACAGATAAAGTTGTACCGTTAACAAATGCTCTGTTTTTCAGAGGGGATGCCCTATGGATTAACAACATTATCTGCGGGAAGCATATTGAGTTTGGAAGAACTTTAAAAAAAGCGAGTATGTACAAGAAAGCCTTTGTGTAGGCCAATGATGGTAAATTTGGAGGTAAGGTGAAAACTAAAAATGGAATAAATAGATAAACAAATGGCGGGATGCAAGAGACTGCTCTATAAGTAGCCACTGGTGCGTAGTTTCTATCCAAGTATGGGTATAAGAATATGACAATCATAACCCCAATTGTTCCTGTAACTGTTAAAAGGTTACCAACGTCTGTAGGGTTAAAACTTAAACCTCCCATTATCTTGAAGGGAAATTTTGAAAGTAAAGGTGATGATAAATCTCCATTAACGATTCTTGCAGTTTTCGAGGCCAAGAAAACGGGCAAGAATTCATCAACCACTGTACCATGTAGTGAGAGCATAAAGTTGGAACTTATGGCTTTAAAGACAGAAGGTGAAAGTAAAACTTTCCACTCATAAGTTCCCCTGTTTTCTTCTAGTTCTTCTTTTAACAGGTTTGACTGTAAAGAATATGTACGAATCAAGGCAAGAGATTGTCTTCTTGATAATGGGCCTATGGAATGCACCGAATCGGCAGAATCTGTACTCAGGATTGAATCCGCATCGCTTGAGCCCATGGTTGTGGCATCCTCGTCATCGTCTATATCAAAAGTTTGATGTTCGCGGTCACACTCACGTTCACGTTCACGGTCACTCTCCCGATGCTCCAAACGTCCTTGATCTTCCTGTTCTTCTTGCTCTAATAACGGCGTGGTTTCCCGCGCTTCAAGTGATGTTTTCCCAACATTAACACCAAACGAAGAACCTCTTCCTAAACTACCTATATTTCTTGTAATACTATCACGGTGGGTGGCTGGAACTCTTTTTATTGTCTGTGGTAAAGAACCACTACCATTATAATTATCTAAAGTAGACGAAATTGTTCTTGCAATACTGTCACCATTAGTATTACTATTACGCACCAATAATGAGGGTCTTCTCCCAGCAGGAACTTGTTGTTGTTGTTGTTGTTGAGCAGTATACAGCGGCTGCCAAGGACGTATTGAAGGTTGGAACCCAAGTTTTCTCAACAAGATATCTCCAAGTTCAACTCCATAATCTTTTTGGAATTTTTTCTGATAATGAGTTTCTTCAAAAAATAAGAAACAAATGGTTGCACTTAAAAATAATCCAATAGCTACTACAATATTAGATAATGCATATGGATATTTTTCTAGTAAATCAAAACTTCTTTTTGAAATTTTTTTTTCAACATCATTCTTCACTAAATATCCACTCATTGGACCTATAATACACCCCACCTGCCAAAGTAATGGCATTGTCGAAAATGCAATGGCTTGATGTCTTTTCTCCGTGGCAATTTCACCAAGTACAGTTCTAATAACCGCAACGTTACCATTTACAGCACCCATCATTGATCTTGCAAATAATGCCATATAATAATTTTTAGAAAATCCAAATATCAACATACTTATCCCAGTCAATATCAATCCAGTCATCAACACTTTCTTCCTTCCAATCATATCTGATAAATGACCCCAATGAATCGAACATAAAAATTGACAAAATGCAAATGAAGAAGATAAATAACCAACATACTTTGATATATCCGCTGGATCCTTAGCTATTCCAAAATCTCGCACCATAAAATATACATAGGGAAACAAAGATGTAAATGCAATCGGTTCAGCAAACCTAATAATACATATAACCACAATTTTCCATACAGGAAATCCTCTCATTTGTTCTTTAAAAGTTAGCTTCGTCATTTTTTTTCACCACCACCAAATAAATGTATAATATATATAAAAAACGAAAAAAAAAAAAAAAAAATAGCAACAGCAAGATAATTTGTTCTATTCTAACCTCTTAACTATTCATCACCTATCAGGTTTATAACATCCAATCTCTTCAACACCAATAAAAGAAAAATAAAACTCATATCTTCTTTCCATTTTATTCATCGGTCAAAAACACGTAACTAAAATCCAAAACAGCAGACATAAATTCTGACACAGTAGTGTGATCCAGTACAAATGAGGTAAAGTAAAGTAATAAGAGTTGTTTTTATAAGGGAAAAGCATTTAAATGATAGTTTTATAAAGTGTGTGTGTATATCAAATTGTAAGGAATTTGTATTGATGATTGGGTGTTTAGTTTAGAAGGATTTGTTTGTTGTTGAGAGAAGAGAATGCCAGAGATGTCACTGTCACCATTGATTAGTCTGTATGTGAGACTTGAGGAAGATTTTTATAAATTGACGAAATGTAAATTGAATTCAAAAGGTTTATCATCATTAATGATTAAACAATTGATTTTACAAAGTTATTCACCAAAGATTTCAGTTCTTTCAACACCTTTAGCCAATGAATATGCTTGTAAGTTTGGGTTAAAAAATTTTTTGGAATTGTTGAATTATTTTGAAGATTCTTTATATCAACAATCTTCAATTTTAACGAATAAAGTTCATGTAAGATTTTTAAAACCTATTGATGAATTATTGAGAGATCAAGGTAAATTACAGAAATTGATAAATGATAGTAAAAGAAATATTAGTGGGCTTAATTTTAAAAATAATGTTTCTACAGAATTGTTCAACTTAAATACATTAGAAGAATCATCTATAGAATTTGCTAGACATATTCAAATTTTAAAATCATCTACATCAACAACTTCATCAACAACATCTCAACCGGATAATAATGATAATATTCTATTGCATAACTCAGCTTATTTACATACTATAGCCAAGATTTTATCATCATCAACAATTTCACCTTTTGAAACTTTTAACCATCCAATATTACAATTATTGGTAGTTTCTGCAGAAGATACATTAGCAGATGCCAAAAAATTGAATTCAGATTGGAAATATTTAAATTATCCAAAATGGATTGATATCGATAAGATTTTACCTCTATTTGTTATTGTTGTGGATTCTAATAGTCCTGAATCTTTACAAAGGGGTTTAAATTTACAAGAACAGTTGAAATTACAATTAAATATAAGATCAATAATTTTACCATTATTAATGCCAACAGAAGAAAATAAAATTGATGAAGAAAAAGGATATGAAATAATTCATCCGCCATTGTTAGCTTCTTTAGCACAACAAGATCCGAATTTATTAAAAAATTTAAAAATTCCTACAAGGATTAAAAATGCAATTAAAAACCTAATAGTTGATATTATAAATAAGACTTTAGTACCTTATATGAATAGAAGAGTTAATATCTTGACAGAAGAAGTTGTTAATCCAAGGAAAAGTTTTACCGGAAGATTGTTCAATGTGGGTAAAAGATGGGGGTCAGGAGCTTCTTCTTCGTCTTCTTCTTCTTTAACTGCTACACAAGGTGGTGGATCTCAAGGTGTTGGTTATAATGCATTAGAAAATTTTTATTATCCTAAATCTAGTGAATTTTTAATTAGACAATTAGCTGATTGGCTATTTATGTTAAAAGATTATAAAACATCATATACAACTTATGAATTATTTATATTATATTATTAATTTATTATTTAATTAGTTATATGTTAACTTAACTGGCCCATGAATTATCTAACATAAAATTTGTTAAAAAAAAAAAAATTTGTTCTCGCGCAAAATTTCACATTTTTCATTTTGCCTTAAAAACTGGTTAAAATTTCTATACATTTCATGAGACAGATAACCGAAAAGGAATACGTAGAGAACGGGGCGTGAAAAACTGCGGGAAGGGTTGATATTGATGCTGCTTTTAATGTAGGTTGGTAGATAGATAGGTAGGTAGGTACATGATGGTCTACAATTTCATGTTTACTTTTAACTAAAATTACAACTAGATATATATATGAATATATATATATATAATTTTTATTTTTATTATATCTTAATTTCTTCAAATTGTCGTATTGCCAATTTAAACCACAATTCCGATTTTCTATGTCTAGTAAAGCCTAAAATCTCATAATTTTCCTTTTCATAGTTTTTCTTTAAAAAATTTGGAACTTGTTGATCTTGTTCTTCTGTTGTCATGGTTGTCATGATTTCAGTTCGTTGTTTGATAGTGGCTGGTGATAAATAATAGTAATTATCATAAACGTAGCTGATTCTTTCCATCAAGTAAGACTTGTTGAGGTTATCTATCAAATTGTTATCAATTACTTTGTTAAACAATGTGACTGCTTCTTCACAATAGAAACTATTGTTTAAATTACTATGATTATAGAATTGATTTGATTCGGTTAAAGTTATGAATAATTCACCAATGATTATTAAAGATCTTAATGAAAAAGTCTTTAAATAACATCTTGAAGTGTAAGAATAATGCAAAGAATCAACCATTGGAACAATCAAATCGTCTATGATCTTCGATGTGATACCATTGTTGTTATTAGAATTAGCAGTTACCGTAGTGGTATTATTAAATTTATTACTTGCTCCAATTAATAAACTGATAATCATAAATTCTTGTAATGATGCCAAATAATTCCATGATTTTTCATTAAGAAAATCTTTTTTCAAGAGAAGTTTAACTGAGGTCAATCAGGTTATAAGATTTCTTTATATTGATTATTTAGTTATAAGGAAAGGATAAAAAAATGAAATATTCGTTGATTTCTGTTATTTGTTGTTTCTATTATTTATCAACGCTTACTGCAGGGTTTTATTTGCCAGGTGTTGCTCCGTCAACTTATGGTAAGAATGATAATGTTCCATTGTTAGTTAATCATATTACTCCATCATCTAAGTATGAGAATACTGATTCGAAGACGTTTGTTTATTCTTATGATTATTATTTTCCAAGGTTTCATTTTTGCCAACCTGAAGGTGGTCCAAAAAAACAGTCTGAATCTTTAGGTTCAATTATCTTTGGTGATAGAATTTTTAATTCTCCATTTCAAATTAATATGTTAGTTAATAAGACTTGTGAGAAGTTATGTACTGCTACATATTCAAAGACTGATGCCATTTTTGTTAATAGAAACATTAGGGCTGGTTTCCAACATAATTGGTTGATTGATGGTTTACCTGTTGCTAGAGATATGTTTGATAAAAAGACTAGTACTGAGTTTTATGGTGCTGGATTCCCAATTGGTTCAGTTGATGACTCGGTTTCACATTTGAGTAACCATTATGAGTTGATTATTGAGTACCATCAAAGAGGCGAAAATGAATATAGAGTTGTTGGTGCAACTGTTAATCCATACTCAATTGAAAGAACTGAACAAGATTTCTCCTGTGATGTTGCCGATGTTAATGCTGTAAGATTGGACCAAAGTAAAGATACAGATGTGGTCTTTTCTTACTCTGTTGTATTTGTTCCTTCCTCGACAGCATGGGCAACAAGATGGGATAAATATTTGCACGTTTATGACCCAAAGATTCAATGGTTCTCCTTAGTTAATTTTTCAATTATTGTGATCTTGTTATCCTTGATTATGTCTCATATCTTACTTAAGACTTTAAGAAATGATATACAGAGGTACAATGAAGTTAACTTGGATGAAGATATAATTGATGAAATGGGCTGGAAATTGGTTCATGGTGATGTTTTCAGATCTCCAAAGAATAGAATGCTCTTGTCAGTCTTTGTTGGTTCAGGTATCCAGATTTTCTTGATGACTTTGGTCACCATATTCTTTGCGTTATTAGGTTTATTGTCACCATCAAATAGAGGTTCTTTGGGTACTGTTATGTTTTTACTCTTTGCTGTCTTTGGTTCCATCGGTTCATTTGCTTCTGCTTATTTGTACAAATTTTTCAACGGTGATAATTGGAAATTAAATATGATCTTATCACCTCTTGTTGTTCCAGGTGCCTTATTTGTCTGCTTCGTCTTATTAAATTTCTTTTTAATCTTTGTTCATTCTTCAGGAGCTGTCCCAGTTGGAACAATGTTTGCTATAATATTTATTTGGTTCCTTGTTAATGTCCCATTATCAGTTGCCGGAAGCTTATTTGCCTACAAGAGACCTGCAATGAAATTACCTGTTAAAGTTAACCAGATCCCAAGACAAATTCCAAAACAACCATGGTATTTGAGAACTTTACCATTAGCTTTAATTGCCGGAATTTTCCCATTCGGTTCAATTGCCATTGAAATGTACTTTATCTATAATTCTCTTTGGTTCAACAGAATTTATTACATGTTTGGATTCTTGTTTTTCTGTTTTATCCTTATGATTGTCACTACAGTCTTGGTTACAATATTATTGATCTATTACACCTTGTGTAATGAAAACTATAAATGGCACTGGAAGTCGTTTTTCATTGGTGGCGGTGTTGCAGTCTACATCTTCATTCATTCGATATTATTATCAAGGTTTAAATTAGGCGGATTCTCGTCATTTGTATTATACTTTGGTTATTCAAGTATTATCAGTTTATTAGTAGGAATTGTTTGTGGTACTGTTGGATTCCTTGGATCATTACTATTCGTGCTAAGAATCTATGATGCTATCAAGATTGATTGAATTACTTTCTCTGACTATAAATCAGTGAAAAATATATAATACAAGCCGCTGTAGAATTAGACTCATTTTATACAAAAGAAATGATTGACAGAAATGAAAATTTGAACAAAAAAAAAAAGAAAAAAATAAACCAAACTAAAACTAAAAAACTAATAATACATTCAGGTAACAATATTTCTTTTATTTATGCTGATTGTTTTTCAATCGTTGATGTATAAGCTGTAAACGAAATTTCATATTTCGTTGCTTATTGCTGCTTAACCATTCTTTGTTTGAAAATAAAATCAATAACATTAGTCAAATAAATATTTCTTTTTAGTTAGTTAGTTAGTTAGTTAGTTAGTATATATTATGTGTTTTATACTTCTCTTCAGATGGATATATTAAATAAAGATTTATTTTTTTATTTATTTCAAATTTGTATTTTACGATTTCATTTAAACAAAAATCAACCCATCCAGTTTAAAAATGGAATTATAAATATAAAAAACAAATAACCTATAATACAACAAAAAAATTTATAAGTTTTTGGAAAACACTAAAAGGAAATAATAAATGAAATAAAAAAACAAATAAAGTTCAAAAAAAAAAGAAAAAACCTCCAAGTTAATGAATATTATTATTATTAATTTGAGCAATCAATAAATATTGTTACAACATAAATAATACGTAATTGTAGTTCTAGTTCTAATTTAACCATCCATAAACAGCATCAACATTAATAAAAGTTTGATGACAATCTTCAACGACCATCCTCCATTCCGAAATCAAACTTAATAAATCTTTTGCATCACCAACCATGTTCAAATCAATATCATAATAAGCATTATTAACATTACCAGAGGTTAATCTATAACCAGTCTCGTAAACATTTCTATTAGGTAGTCTACTATATATTTTCTCCATGACACCCTTTGTATTCACTAATTCCGAACTAATCACATTAAATTGTTCAAATAATTTTCCTGTCTCTGCTTCCATTTTTTTTAATCTTGACGTCAAGTCATGATTATCTGTCTTATTTTGAAGATTTATTATTGATTTAATCAACGTATCCAAGAAAATTGTTAATTTGAAATAATATACCACAGTAAGTGTCGATATAGGTGACAATGCTTCTGAAAATTTTAATTTCGAATAAAATTCTAATGCATTAGAAATGGAAGATTGTAATTTTTTAGAAAGCCGTGTCAACTTTAATAAGAAATCAAATATAAATTCTTCTTCTTCTTCTCTCTTCTTACGATACATGATAAATCTATCCCTCATAAGCCTTTCATCTTTATAATTACTAAACATTTCATTGATAAACTCAGATAGTTCAATAACTTCTTTTAAGATGCTGACAAATTTTAAAGGTGCATCTGATAACCTGTTTGCATCATATGCGTAAACAATTGATTTTAATTCTTCAACTGATAACATCTGAACAGCAAATGGATAATTAAATTGAGCTCTTAAATTACCAATGTCATTAAACATGAGGCTGGCTTTGAATATGCTATAACAATTTTCATAAGTAGGGTCATTAGGTAAGAATCTCGATAAAAATTCATCAGCATTAATTTCTTTCAATTCGAAAATCGATGTAAATTTGGGTATACCAAAACTTAAGGAATGAATGCTATCCAAAATTACAATCATGAAATACAATCTTGAATATAGAACAATTGAATCATCAAAATCTAAAATTGTGTTACTTGAAATCATTTTATTAATATTTTCAAAAACTTTGAAATCATTAAAAATTGAAACAGTTGTGCTTAAACTTAAAGAATATGGCTGTGATGACAAATTTACACAATAGCTCAATATTACCAACGTTGACAAGAAAATCGATTTGAACATTGGATCGCCAGCAATACACTGTTTCAAAACGGGGTATGATTGATATACTTTTTGAAATAACAATCTCGTTTCGCTAATATATCCAGAAGTGGTTTTATTTGGATTATTCATTAATATTAAACTTGATTGGAAAAAATCAATTATAGAAACTTTTTCATCAGAATTTAATAATAACGAAACCACGGACTGAATAAAATTTGATTTGTTCAATGGTAAGATTGGGAAATTATTATGATAATTTTCGTAATACGAATTGATATTCTGTTCCAATAAACTGAAATTTAGAGAAAGTTGCGATTGTTGTAATCCATACTGATAGAATGAAACGGTTGGGGCTTGATTCATTGTGGTATTGAAACCGCTCAAATTGCTAACTAACATTGAAGGACTAGTTCTCATATTATTGCCATTACCATTACCATTGCCATTGCCATTATTATGTCCATTATTATGGCCATTATTGTGACCATTACTATATCCATTTTTACTGTTATGGATGGTATCACTTTTTGCCTTTAACGACTCGTCTACATTAGTTGCACTTAATCTCAGTCTTAGGTAATCGTCATCTGAATCACTAACAATGGATGAAGTATGATTTCTTGCCAGAGTACTTTTAGCACTTCCGGTATTGTTAAAATTTGCCGGTGAGTATGAACCACTTGCCGATGAGACCAACGATTCATTTGAATTTCTTCTCTCTGTATAGGATGAATATTCGTATGGTACTTTCCAAAAATGACTCAGAGTCGGATGTGGTTGTTGTAGTTGTAATTGTGGCAGCAGTTTATCCAAAGTAGAACCAAAGGACCCACCCAGTTGAACTTGTGTGGTTGATGGTGATCTCGATGAATTATTTATGTGGGTGGAAGGATTTGTGGTAGTCAAGATCGATGGTGCTGATGATCTTGGTGATAAACTGTTTTGTTGAAATGTGTTTGCTGAAACGGTAGAGGTAGCGGCAGCTGAGGCAACAGTAGAAGAAGTGGTGGTAGAATTCATTAACGATGATGATGAATGGTGATGATGAGGAGTGGCCATAGCCATAGTATTCGTACTCGAATTTTGTAATCCGTCATTTCGCGAATTAGCCGCCGCATTGATTGGCGGTAAAACAATTGTTTCAGCGGTAGTACCTGGGACCGCGTCCGAACCCGAACCTGCATCCGCACCCATCCCAGCACCCATCCCCGCCGTTGATGCAGCCAGAACACGGGTACCAACACTGCCGGCCCCAAGGCTGGCGGTGCCAGTAGCGGTGGAATTTCCAGGAAATGGCGGTAAACGGTGGGAGAATTGTAAATGATGGTTTTGCGAATCCAGATTTTGCAGCAGTCCCTGTTGCAGCAGCGACAGGGACTGCGATAACGACAATGACATTGACATCGATTGTGAATGTGAATGCGAGGGTGCTAGTGCCAAGTCAGGGCCGGCCAAATCTAGAGTCAGTCTCTTACCTTGTATTGAGCCTCTCTTATTGATCTCCACTTTTTCTTCCAAATCTCTTATATAACCTTTCGAAGGTCCTCTTTTCAAAGGTACTCTTGTAAAAGTACAAATATCATTTGTCTTTTCACAATTAGCACACGATCTCTCAACCATATTAGACCTTGGACTAAAAGTTGCATCACACCTAATCTTCTTACGTCTACATTCGTCACACGCCCGTGAAACTTTACTCCTCTTTCTTGGCGGAACATTACTCGTAGCAGCAGCAGCAGCTGATGCTGTCTCTGTTGTCGCTGCTGTTGCCTTTGGAGAAGCAGACATACTACTTTCTGTTGTATCTGGGTTATTTAATAAAGACATGATTGGCGTAGTTTGTGTGTGCACTTGCCCAATATTTCTTCCGCCTTGAATGTTCCGGTCATCTGCCGACATTTTCTTGTTATACCTCAATAATCAATCTATTTTTTCGGTAAGATTTTTTTTATTTTCTTTCTTTCTTTCTTCCTATTTATTTTGGATAAGAGAAAGTTATTATTTTTGCTCAGCAAAAATAAAAACACTTTCCAAAACAACTGGTAAAATTAATAAAATCTTTTATAAAAGCGTTTATTAAAGCTGAAACATATATATATTAATTATGAGTTCAAATTTACTACGGGAAAAAAATTTAAAAAAATTAAAAAAATATGATGGAAAAATGCGAACGGGAATTTTTCCAATTTTTATACGTAATCATCCAGGCTTTAAGGAAAAATCCCCAGAAATTTTAAGCGTGAGCCTATTATAATCGTTATACACAAAGAAAAAAATGAAAAAATGAAAACAAAGGGCAAATTTGCCCTTTGTTTTTTATTTTTTTTATTTAAAATTTTGTGGGGTACCATTTTCCCGGGTTAACTTTTGCCGTTACTCATTTCAAGCGCAAGGTATTAAATTATTAAATTATGATAACGTAATAACGTAATAACGTAATAACGTAGTACAAATTACAAAATACAAAGTTTAAATTACTAAGTACTAAGTATTAAATACAAGGGACTAAATAAAACTTTATATATTTCTGCCCTTCCTCCAATACCGATTAACCAATTTATTTGAAATTTTTCCGAAACGTCGCATTACGTAAGTTAATAATTGTAATCCGAGATTTTTTGATTACTGATCTCATCTGGGGCTAGAGCGCGGTTAATGAAGAGCGATCGATGAGTTTTACTTTTAATAATAATAATAATAATAATTTAATTATCTAGACTTGTATTGAATTTATAAGTTGTTTTTCTTTTTTATTCTCTTTTTTTGTTGGAATATTTGTTTGATTGGAGGTATATTCTAAAAGAGAGTGATTGAAGGAGAATGTGTGAGGCGGTTACTGATTCGATGTTGAAGTTGCATCAAGAAATTGTTTCTTGTGAAGCAGAGCCATCGGCGCTTAATAATAATAATAATAGTAGTAGGACAAGGTATTCTATTGATCAATTATTGAATTTAAAAGATGAGTCTTTTGGAGCGCCCAATTTCGGTTTACGAGAACGGAATATTATTAATGCTATTGATGATTCTTTCTGGAGGTTGAACAAGTTAGTTTTTACCGGGGAAATCGTGGTGTTTCGATAACGCCAATACTTTTGTTCAAGCTGGTACGAGTACTAACAACTATCGTTCTCTTTTTTTTTTTTTTCTTATTATTATTATTATTATTAGATATGGGAAGCAGAAAGCAGGAAAGTTTAGAAATTTGAACAACCTTGATACCTCTTCAGTTGGTCGTCATTATTCCAAGAGCCCGATTATCACAGGCAAAGTTTGGATGGATGATAGAAATAATAATAATAATAGTAACAATAAGAAAGTGACATCATCTAATTTTGCAAGCGGTAAGGAAAATTTACCAATATGTATTGATGAAAATGGAGATCCACAAGCTGGTAAAGTGCAAACACATAATATTGGTGTTAAAAAATTTATATTCAACGATAATGCTGTGGAATCAGCACAGATTTTTAACCCTTCAATCTCTTACGATAACGGCGCTAACCATAGGATGGCTCCTATTATTCGCTACGACTCCACAGATAGTTTTAAGCTGGAATCTACAGATTCAACCCCATTGTCTGAATGTGAAAAAAACGATTCCAAGGGAAACAGGAAAGTTTTTAATCCTCAATATCCGCTGGAGTTTGAACTTGCACAAACTTTATCACAACAACAAGATACAATGCAAAATCCAAGAGAGTCTCTTCATTCTAATTATTATGCTAATCCAATAAACTCATTTTATTCCCTTGTACAACAGCCTTCATCTCCATCTTCTCATTCAACAAATTCTTCTTTCCAGAATCACCCTCGCCCTGCTTTTTTATTTCAAGGAAACTGCTTGTATCCAACACACCAGCATCCAGCACCTCATCATCCAACACACCATCACCCAACACACCATCATCCAGCACAAATTCCTTACTTCAAAGAGGACCACATCCATTATCATTCTGATTCAGAGCTGATTCTTAACTCACGAAACCAATATCCAAGAGGAATGGTTCTTGTCAGTAGTGCACTGCCAAACCTGCTGCAACAACTGTTACCACCAGTTCCATCTTCTCCATTTGTTACTGGACCAATGCATCTACATCTGCATCAGCCCCCACCTGGCCCACAACAGACTCATAGGTATGGCTATATTCCAAATGCTTCATCTAATTGTCATCATTATCACCATCATCACCGCAATCATAATAGATCTTTTCTCCCACCACCACCTCCACCTCCTCCTGAATTTCTGATTAATACTTTAGGTAACGGCAGTTCAGTACCGATTCCAATGCCAATTCCAATTTACCCCCCTGGTGTTATACATAACGGTGAATTTTTCCCAGTCACTCATTCTGCTAATTCATCTTCTCACGAATGTTTTGATGAAGAGGATTCTGCAAATACCCATAATACCGCCGATGCCGCTGCCAATCCCATTAGATATTCAAGTTCCATGGCTACAACCTGTTACGATGCTGATCAAATAACATATCGTCTGACTAGTGATATTGATAAGATAGCGGGTATTAACAATAACAACTCAGGATGCTCTGTTATTGATAAATTGAATGCAGAAGAAGAATCTAATTACAATGATTCAACAAGCAATGGCTCGAGTAATACTATTATCATCAAGATCGATTAATGTGCTTCTACATAACTTAATATTTCGTTTTGCATTGCTTCTGAATTTTTTTTTTTTTTCTTAATAGCTGCATTCTTTATCATTTTCATTTTTTTTTTTTTTTCACCATTTGCTACTTTCCAACATGATTGAGTTGAGAAATATAATATTTAATACGTAACTTTCTGGCTTTTCAAATTTCATAAATCCTTCTATTATTTATCAATCTATTTATATATATATATCTACAAAAAAAAAAAAAACCTCCCCATTTGACTTAATTTTTGTTTGCCATTTTCTCATTCCATTTTTCATATTCTTCTTTAAAAACTATTTGACTAAATGCATTTTTCTTATGATACGATCTATTAGCATTACTAAACTCAATCATTTTTGCAATTTCCTCGCTAGATAAATTTTGTAAACACAACAGCGATATAGATCTGAGTTCTTTTACACCAATTTGAGGATTTATAAAAGCTTGTCTAAACAATGAAATCATTAAATTATTGGAATCTGTTATTTCTTTTAAATCATTCAGGAAAATACAATACACTAAATTCTTGTATAAACTGTTTGAAAATGCATTTGAATTAAAAATTTTGATTTCCAAATTAACTCTGCTCTTTTCAGAAACAGAGTATAATAATTTTTTTAAAAACATGAATTGTGAATTTCTATTAATTCCACTTGGAAAACGTTTTTGATCCCATTTGGTGATTTCATCAACAGTTGACATCATTGCTTTATAATTCAAAGAAGATTCAATCATCAAATCTACTACTTTTTCAATAAATTTATCTTTGTTTTCTATTGTGGGATATTTCAGAAATAAATATTTTTCCAACGCGTAAGTATTGTTCAAATTAATTAATATCTTTATATACAATTCTTCATCTAATTGTGTTGTATCAATTCCTCTATATTTCAATTTGTTGAAAAAACTATTGAAGTTTGAAGAAAGGTATAACTTACCACTTGGACGTTGAAATTTGTAATCACTTGTTAAAACTCGAAAATATGTTTCTATTAATCCAGTAAACGAATCAGTAAATAATTTCACCGGATTTTCATTGTTTTCGATAAAAGAAACTAAAGAATTAAATTCCTGTTCATGTTGAATAAATGGTAACAAAGAATCAATTATTTTTTTTGTCAAGTATTTATTGTATACAGTATTGAAATTTTTTGTCAAAACGTTAAACTTAGCAAATGAGCTTCCATTCATCTTTTTGCTTACTATTGAAGTTGACAATATCTGTATATAATTCTCTAAAGTTGATATCTTGGGTAAAAACTTGTTATTCAACAATAAATCTATAAAATCTTTTGCACGAGTTAATTGGTCATATTTTAAACATAAATCAATAATGTCATTAACCAAGAAAGGACCAAAATTCTGTAATAAAATTTTAGGCGGGAATTCTTTTAAAAAATTTTCAAAGCAATTAAATGAATTTAAGTTCCCTGGACTCATATTATACAACAATAAATTTACAAAATTAAAAATAATACCATCAAGTGATTTGTTTATTTTTGGTAAATTGACAATAACATAGTTACATAATGATTGATAAATTACATGATGATGGTGATTATTGGACAAATTTTGTAACATAAAAATAACCAAATGATTAAACTGAATTGAAAATCTATCAGATTTAGAAGGGTTAAAAGATATTTGTGAATCATTTTCAAATAAATTTGTCAATTTTTCCAAAGACCAATCAAATTGATCATCATTTATCAAACTAAGTATACGATTTGATAAAACCTCATTATTTAAATTAACCTTAAAATCTTGATACTCCAAATCCAAAGAATCAACTGGTTTCAAAATTAATTCATTTTTATCTTTATAACCTTGATAATACCAATTCAAAAAATTTTTACCATCCCTAAAACTTAATTTCGAATTCAAATCAATTTCGTTCGTATTCAAATTGATTTTGAAAACGTTAAAGTCTGAATCAGTGGGATCTTTCAACGAAAGCTGCAATATCTCTAAATCATTCAATTTGAACAATGGGTTCATCATATGGTCATTATTAATGAAAACAGTCTTCTTTACATCATTTGGAGTAATGTATTTTTCCAAATCTTCAACTTGTAAATTCTCATTCTTTGTGAAAACAGTAGAAAAAGACCTGAAAACAAACAGATCATTCAACAAAACTGATCTGAAATTACTAGGCCTCAACATTTCTCCCTTCTCCTATACTTATTCCTCCTTCCTAAAGATAAATTAAAACTCTTGTTTCGTTGTCGATTCTTCATATATTAATTGTGATGAAAAAAAAAATGAAAAAAAAATTTAAAAAATTAAAAAATTAAAAAACTGTGGAAAACATCAAAACTGTTTAAAAAGCAATAAATAATTTTGTATTGAGTGGAATAGTTGGTAGTTTCAACTACAGTTTTGAGATGTCCCTGGATACAGGAAGGGAGGAGGTCCAGCAGCAAGAGGAAGGAGGGTCTTCATTGAAGAGATTGTTATCAAAGACAAATAATGACGGTGGTAGCGTCGTAGATGAAAAGAACAAGAAGCCAAAACAAAGAAGAAATCGAAGGTCTTTCTCATGTCTGGTTTGTAAGAAGTATAAAACGAGATGTGATTTTGAGATAGAATTGGGGAAATGTCATAGATGTTATAAGTTGAGATTGGACTGTTCTTTGAGCAATGAATTACAAGGTGAAATCAATCAATTAAATGCTAAGAAATTAAGCCAAGCGGACGAGAAAAGTGATAATTTAAGTGATATCATAAATAGGTTATCAAGAGTTGAGGAAAATGTTCACCCTTTGACAGGGAAAATTGATTTAATATTGAATCTTCTAGATGAAGACAAAGATCATAATAATAAACAATTGAGAAAATTAGGGAAAAATACTACTGCTACTTCGTTAATAAATCCAGTAATGGCAGCTGAAGCTGCTGAAAGTATTTCCAATTTATTTTCAACACGAATTTCAAATGATTTTGATAATATTGGAATTGGTAAGAGCAATAGTGGTGTGATACCCTTTCCAACTGATTTGAATATAAATGATGTTCCAAATATTTTTAGCAGTACTATATCAAATTCTCATGATAAGTATTTAGATAAATATGCTAGTCAAGCACCGCTAAATGTTATTAAAAATCTTGACAAGAAATTGTTTAATAGGGTTAGCAAATATGATCCATTAAAATTGGCATGTAAAGAATTTTTAGACTTTTATTTTGCAAATGAACAATTATGTCTTGATTTAGCAAAATCGTTTTTAGAGATATCGCATTTTTGGATTATTCCTGGTGGTTTAAAAGAATTGGATAGATCTTATGTCATTGATCATCCTTTTATAACTTGTGTTTTTGTCACTTTAGCCATGTGTTTTGATGAAAACTATAACTATGTCGAAGAACAAAAAAAATTATATTCTTTGACTACAAAATTGTTAGGTATTGCATTGGTAACTGACCCATTAACAGATCAAGATATAGAAGCTATATTATACCTTTCTTTGTACAATATTTCAAGGAAACCAAAACAACCTCAGATAGACAATTGGTTTTTAGCAAGTGCTGGTATAAAGCACTTTATGTTATCTTTAAATTTTAACGAGATACGAAATAGGGTCGTAATTTATAATAGATATGAGAACTTTGATATTTACAGACTTAGAGTTTGGAATTCATTATGTGCTTGCTATTTTCAAGCATCAATTGGATATGGAAGACCAGTAATGCTATCAAAAGAATATTTTGATATTCATCAACTAACTTTGAAATTTCCAAATGCTACCATTGGAGATGCGATTAAAGTTGCCGAACTAGAATTAAATATTATTGTGTTAAAAATATTAGATAATTTGAATTATTATTTTGAAAATATCAAGCAATTTGATGATATCAAAAAAGATCATTATAATGGCCATACAACTGGTGTAGAAAATGTTCTAACATTCAAAGAATTGGATTATTGGAAGCTCAAATGGGATGGATTAATTAAAAGAGATATATCAAGTATATTATTATTTTCATATAATTTTTTTTATGTTATGCTTTCCCGAAGATACTTGATATTTATTGAAGAGGCACCAACTTCCCCCAAAATACCAACTTTAAAAGATTTTAAAAAATTTAAAATTTACAATACTTGCTATCATCATTCAATAATGACTTTACAAAGATTTTTAGAATTACCATCTTCAATCATAAAAGGTTCTCCAACATTCTCTTTAAATCAAATTGTATATGCATGTATGACATTGTGTGATATTATGAAATCTTTTAAAAATGCAGAATTTTATGAAACATCAATAAACTTAATTACTAAAATTTATTGGAATTTGACTCATATTGGTGAAAAGAAAAATGATGCAACCGATACTGTAGGTAGAATTATTAAGAATTTGGTTGATGATACCAAAAAAAAACATGATCAGCTGGAAGCAAATGATTATAATGATGATATTAGTAATATTTCACCTTTGGATAATATTAAAACAAGTCCCAACAATCCTGTCTATGAGTCTTTTAATGCTGGAAATAGCTCATCTTCATCTTCGCAATATCATTTTAGATCTCCTTCTTCTGCAAATTTGAATTCTGTATTTGAAACGGGCGTACCCGATGTGTCACAGTTTGATTCATTTGAAGATTTCTTTTCAGGTATTTTCAAATAAGTTTTATTTATTTTATTTTTTTTTTTTTATTTTTTTTTTTTTATTTTTTTTTTTTTATTTTTTTTTTTTTTCAAAAATGAAAGACATTTCTGTTTTATAGAATCCAAAACATTATATTCTGTGTATTATTTATTATTGAGCTTTTCATTACATCATAGAACCAAGAAACCTATCTAGGAGGAGGAAAGTCTATTTAAAAAAAAGAAAGAAAGAAAAAACAAATTCTAAATCTCTATTGATTATTATTGTTATTATTATTATTATTATTGAAAACAGCTCTAAAGGGGTGATTCCCCTGTTGTAGCTTCCTTTGCGCAGTAGGATTTCTATTATTTTCCAAATACCTTGGATTAATTGGCCGTTGTGAAATGGAAGTAAAATTTGAGGAAGCGATAGAATCGCTACTAAAATTTCGATTATTATTATTTTGATTTCCATTAGCACGATTTATAAGCAATGAATTTGATAAATTATCTTCATTCAGGGATAAAACATTTGATGATATCACTGAATTTCCAAAAATATGACTGTTAATAGCAGGTATACCATTAGGCAGCTTTACCCCTGACAGTAACGTTCTAAATCCTTGCAGTTCTCCAGAAGCATCGTTGTCACCGCTATAGACGGAAGATGGTGCTATAGTTTCTGAGACATACCTTAACCCATTTTCTGTTTCACCATTATTCATTGGGAATTTACCAGGGAGAGATGGTCGGATCATTTCTAAATCTGCTGGAATTGGTCTAGGTCCTCTAACTCCAGGCGATACTGGTTGCTGAAGTATTTCATGCTCATTATTTTCTATATCGTCATCATCATCATCCATGATTTCTGTTGGAGTTGCAACTCTTGGAATATGAGGAGTTTGATTAAATGTTTGATATTCACCATCATTATCATTGTAGTTATCATTTTCATCTTCACGAGGGTTAATGTTTTCATTCTCATTGAGATCTTCTCCAGATATGGGTAACATATTTTGTTTTGGATAAGGCAGTACAACTTCCCCTGGAGGTAAAGACAGATGCATTTCTCTTAAAAATCCTTTATTTTTATTTCCTTGTGTATTATTCATTGGATTATAACTATAATAAGATTCATCTTCATTATCATAAACTTCATTATTATTCCCATTTTGATTCCTATTCCCATTCAATGAATTCAACGGATTTATACTATATACATTCTGTGGAGGAGATATAATACCATTTTCTCTTGGGTAACCTCTATATGATAATTGAGAAGGATTTCTCATTATATCTATTGGACTTGCAGTTGAAGTAGCACAAGTTGTACCCAGTTCAACGTTATCATACAGTAAAGAATTGTTTCTATTCAAGTTATGATCCAGTGCTTCTGAATCATCATATTCTGTATCTGTAAAATCTTCATCATATTTGTTATTAGAATCAGATTCATCATCATTTAACAACATATTACTTGAACCATTATTTCCCCCCACAGTACCCAAAGTTTGATTTAAAGGTAACATGTGAAACATTTCAATATCATCATCATATTCACCATTATGATTGCCATCGGCTTGTTGTTTATTATAATCATACATATTTCTCGATGATGCAGTTCTTCTCATAATACATATTATTGTACCTGCAACTGCTATTAATACTGTAGCTGATAATACTATCCAACCTCCCCAATCTAAATGAGGTAAAAATAACAAGATATCCACTAAAAACGATAATAAGCAAAGTAAAAAAGTTGGTAAAGTCCATATTATCAGGAAACTTAAAAACCTTAATGATCTATTAAATTGTTTAAAATGGGTCAACAGTGATAATATAAATAAGATAAAAGTGAATCCAGTAGAAATTGGATGTACAATCAATAAATTTGATATTGAATGTCTTGCATTACTCGGCAATGAAAACCCTTGTAACTCACTAACAGTGGTTTTGGAATATCCAATCTCTACAGAAGAACATTCATCTGAAGAAGTCGAACATAACCCAAAAACACCAAATTTATACCCACTATATGTACAAAGCGCAATTTTTGAAGTCACAGGTACTGAAAGTACAGCTACCAACTGAAATACAAAGGAAACCAACAACATCAAAGTAGGTGTCATCGCCACCCTATAGTGGAAATGAAAGCCCCTCATCTCCCAATGGATGAAAAAATAAATTCCTCCTCCAACAATCAATTAAATTAATTAAATCAATTAAATCATATATTTATATATTATTTATATTACTATTTTTACAAAGTACTTTTTACCCACACAAAAAAAAAACAACAAACAAAATAGAAAGGATCTTTTTGATATATCCGGACACTACCCTTTTTTCTTCCCTTTCTTTATATATAGAACTTTCTCTTATCTCTATCCATATCAGGTCTGTGTTCCCATTCTACTTCTTCCTTTATGCCCTTTTGTATTCTTCTTAGCCTTAGTGTGAACTGGGGTCCAAGTTCTTGCAATCCTACTTTTTCTTCGTTTCTAAAGATGTATCTGTGTCTTCTGAAAAAGATGAAATCTCTTTGATTATGGAAAGTTACAGCTTGTCTTCCTTGAATTTCTGGTTTATGTGGGAATAATGATTGTAATAATCTACCAACTGTATTACCTAATCTTGTAGAGAAATTATTTAAGATCAATTCTGGGGTATGATTTGTAGCCTTCCCATGACCTTCAATTTTTTTACCTTCAATAAATGAACTTACTGAAAAATAAAAAGTTGGTCCTGATGGTAAATAAATAAAAGTTATACCATTAACCACTTTTTTATCTTCATTAACAACTACTAAATGCGTATAACCTCTATTGGAACAAAACTGGGCCATATCTTTCATTGTATATTCTCTTTGTCTTTTAACAAATGTACAATTAGGTAAAAAATCCATCAACATATCAGCAAATTTATATGCAGGTTTTTTAGCATTTGCATTTGTTGTTATTAAAACTTTTGGATCTTTTGTAGTTTCAAAATAACTAGAAAAATCATCACCTCCTTCAATCTCATGATTAATTGTCTCATCAAATACTCTTTTTGTTTCTATTGTTTGTGTAACATTTTTCAATAATCTTTCATCTCTTAATTCAGGATTTTCTCTTTCTTCCTTAGCCCTTGCCTGCCTCTCCTTATGCCTCTGCTTATTCTTCTGGTGCTTCAACTTCGCAAAGATCTTCTGTCTCTGCAACTTATTCTTTATCTGGATCCTATTTGTCTCTTTATCAACCCCCATTTCCAATAACAACAACAACCTTATTAAATACCTTAATAATATATACTATCAAACACATAGAGATGAGAAGTTTTTTTTTTTCTTCCTTTTAAAGAAAAATTAAAGAAAAAAAAAAAAAAAAATTTCAGTTTCCTAATTTAGCATTTGTGTTTGCAAGACACTACTCCAAATTTGTTTCTGTTTTGGGACTTTTGTGTTTGTAAAACACTACTCCAAATTTGTATCCGTTTTGGGGTTTTTGTGTTTTACAAACACGATACTTTGTTTTGTTTAGTTTCCGTTTTTGGTTTATTGTGTTTCGTTAACACTACCCAAAATTTTTCACCAATTTTTCAGTGGAAAATGGCCGATTCAAATTGAATTCATTTTCAATTGACTTTTTAGATAATTCATTAACTTGAATCATCATTAAAGTTAAAAGTTTTGTGTTTTGATTTTCGGTTTTTTTTTTTTATTTTTCAGAAATGTCACAAAATGATAAGAAGCAGTCTGGGACTGCTAGGTTGTTAGGATCTGCATCTGCTGGTATTTGTGAAATTGCTGTTTTCCACCCTGTTGATACAATTTCCAAAAGATTAATGTCCAATAGTACTAGAGTTACATCTTTAGTTGAACTTAACAAAGTGATTTTTAAGCAACATGCTTCTGATGCTTTAGGTAAGAGGCTTTCTACATTATTTCCAGGGTTAGGTTATGCAGCTTGTTATAAAATTCTTCAAAGAGTTTATAAATATGGTGGTCAACCTTTTGCAAATGAATTTTTAACAAAAAATTTTAAAAATTTTTATGATGATCATTTTGGTCTGAAAACTGGTAAAGCTTTAATGTCTGCTACAGCTGGTTCTATTATTGGTATTGGTGAAATTGTTCTTTTACCTTTAGATGTTTTAAAAATTAAAAGACAAACAAATCCTGAATCTTTTAAAGGTAGAGGTTTTATTCAAATTTTAAAAGATGAAGGTTTTGGATTATATAGAGGTTGGGGTTGGACAGCAGCAAGAAATGCTCCAGGTTCTTTTTGTTTATTTGGAGGTAATGCATTTGCAAAAGAATATATTTTTAAATTAAAAGATTATTCTCAAGCAACTTGGACTCAAAATTTTATTTGTTCTATATTTGGTGCATCTGCTTCATTAATTGTTAGTGCTCCATTAGATGTTATTAAAACTAGAGTCCAAAATAGAAATTTCGATAATCCAATGTCTGGTTTATCTATTTTGAAAAATATGGTTAAAAATGAAGGATTAACATCTTTTTTCAAAGGTTTAACACCAAAATTATTAACAACAGGTCCAAAATTAGTCTTTTCATTTGCCTTGGCTCAGTCTTTAATTCCAACTTTTGATAAATTACTCAATTAATTGAATAATTAATTAATTTCAAATACGTGTATATACATATATATAATCAAGAGAAATTGTTTTTTTTTTTTTTTTCTATTTTCATTTTAATAATAATAATAATAATAATAATAATAATAATT
>KV454018.1:233384-247793 GCA_001661245.1 Pachysolen tannophilus NRRL Y-2460
TTTAATAATAATAATAATAATAATAATAATAATAATTGTAATAAATTATTACACGCAATGTAATCTCTAAAGTAAAATAATAAAAAAAAAAAAAAAAAAAATAGGAATAAAAAGGTATATAATATATACATAAATTGGAAAAAGGCATAATACCAACCTTGTGTCTTTGTATTTTTGTTTTTCTTCTCATTTCTTTTCTAAGAAGGAAAATGATTCATTTTGACCTAAACATTTCAAAATTGAAGACCAAACTTGTTTTGGTGATTGTGAAGCATCAACACCAGACCAAATACCAGTTTTTTGGTAGTACAGAACAATTGGTTCAGTTTGTTTATGATATGTTGTTAATCTTTTTTTCAATGCATCAACGTTATCATCAGATCTTTGAACCAATGGCTCTCCAGTAATATCATCTTTCATATCAACTTTTGGTGGATTGAAAATTTTATGGTAAGATCTACCTGAAGCTGGATGAACCAATCTACCTGTAATTCTTGAAACTAATAATTCATCATCAATTTTTAATTCTATTGCTTTTTGTAAAGGTAATTTTTTTTCCAGTAACATAGAATCCAATTTTTCAGCTTGTGGAATTGTTCTTGGGAACCCATCCAAGATAAACCCATTAGAACATTCCTTATTATTAGAAAGTTCATTTTCAATCATATTAACCATGATTTCATCACTAACTAATCCACCTTGATCCATAATCTTTTTAGCTTCAACTCCAAGAGCAGTCTTTGCAGCAACTTGAGATCTCAACATATCACCAGTTGCCAAATGACAAGCACAAAACCTCTCTTTTAAATTAGGCGCCTGAGTACCTTTACCAGCCCCAGGAGGACCAATAAGAACCATCCTAATAGCCAGTGGAAGTTCAGGAATAAGACCAGCTTTTCTTTCTAAAGCATAAACCTTATCTTCCAACTTGGAAATAGTTTGTTTTAACTCATCAATTGTCGACATCTTATAAATTGGAAAATAAATCAAAATTATATTAATTAATTAATTAATTATTTAATTAATTATAATAGTAATTAATTTATTATTATTGTTTATTAGAAAAGGAATTAATTAATTAAATTATAATATATAGTTTAGATTCGTTGTTTTAATAAATCAAATTATTCGTTCCCACACAAGCGAGAAAGACTGAGGTGGAGAGAAAGAAAATTGTCGACGAAAATTTTCAATGATTTCAGAGCTGATGATCGGGGGACTCGAACCGGGGATTTTTACCTTGAAAAAAAAAAAATTATACTTTCTTTGTCTTCCCCATTGGGAAGGCCATACACGTGTATTTGATTTGGCCCCTAAACGTTTTGACAGAAGGGCTTTTTTGCGGAAATTTAAATTTTTTTTTTTTTTTTTTTTTTCTAAACTTTCCGAGTTCGATTTCGCATTGAGAATTGAAAACCAAAATTTTTTTTACTTTTTCTTGCTATTCTTCCCTCGTTTTTCAGTATATGCTAGAGAAGGCAGCATAGGCAGGCAGCAAACAATATCAAAATATAAGTAACTGTACTTTGTTTCAACATATATTTATTAATACATATATATATATATATATATATATATATATATTATATTTGAAATTGAATTTGAATTTCAAATTGATTTAATTTTTTTTCTTCCTTCTTTTAATCATCATTTAATTATTATAAAGAATATAGTAATATCTCAAATCAATTCAAATCAATTCAATGCCGTTTGGTTTTGGTAATAGCAGGAGAAGAAGAAGTTCTTCTAGGGTATGTGGTTTTTCATTTTTCTTGTTTTTTTCATTTTCTTTAAATGCTAGCTTGTCTGTTTATACCAAGTTTATCAACTAACTAATTTTTCTTTATTTCTTTAGGGTTTGTATACAACCGCGGCTACGTCTCCGGCATCCGCCGCCTCTACAGCATCCACATCCAACAATAGGTCCACCAGAGTGGCTGCCGCGAAAGTAGCCGCCTCGCCGGCGGCTACTTTGGCTGCAGCATATGCTACTTCTGGCCAAGGAAGGTCGGGATCAATGACAAGTTTATCGAATCAGGCTGCTGCTGCTGCTTTGAAGAAACAATACCGGCAACAATATGAACAGCCTGGAGTGCTGCTGCTGCTGCTGCTGTCTACATCTCCAGTACATGCAAAGAATATTTCAAGATCAAATTCACTTTCTTCTATGAATCTCAGGCATGATTCAAGAGGAGGGCGTCATAATAATAATAATAATAATATTCGTAGTAATTCGTTGACTATGAATACGTCTCTGCTGCTGCTGCTGCATTTGCAACTGCAATTGCAACTGCCATCGAAAGTTGGTCGCCAAATTTCTAGTAATAGTAGGTCCAACTCTTTAACAAGTTCATTACGTTCTTCTCATGCAAATACAGTAGTGACAACAAGGTATGGACCCGATAAAAACACAGTGATAAGGACAACAAGAGAAACGGGACTGGATGGCAGGACTAAGTCATTGACAAAGCAAACAATTACTAGAATGGGATCGTTTGAAGTGGTCAAGACCACAACCATAAAACCACCTTTGAAAATGCTGTCCTCATCAGCATCAAGTGGTGTTCCAAGTCGTACCAACAGTTTGAATTATCAAGGATCATTACTAAGTGCTGGAGATAGTGAGTTGGGAAATATAGCTGAAGAGTTTGATGAGGATTTCTACCGCGATGAAGATGATGTGATTAATTCTCCTCGTCAAACCCATTTCATTAAAGAACCACTCGAAGAAAAAGATGAAGAAAAAGAAGAACAAGAACAAAATAATGTCAATAGCGATTACCTGAGGCAACATACATATAGACAATTGACTCAGGGAGGTGTTCAGAAACATCAGCCTCTGCAACTGCCAATTCAACTGCCCCTGCACCGTATAAACACTGCAACTTCTCCCACAAGGTCAATCTTAAAGAAACATCATGAACAGCCATTACAAGACACTGTTGGTCTGACACAGAAAAACCTTGAACTAGGTGCTAAAGATGATATTTCAGATTCAGGTAATTCGGTTTATTCAGATGCTTATGATCTGTTGCCAAGATCAAAAAACGATTCAAGTAAAAACAACAAGAATTTTAAAGTTGTTGTTAAGTCAAATCCAAATAACACATTCGCAACACCTCAAGTTGTCAGCACAACTCTTCAACAATCCCAATCAAAATCTACAAATTCTTCTGAACTTTCTACTTTAGCAAAGTCTGATCAGGATAAAAATTCAGCTGCTTCTTCTACAAAAAAATCAGTTATCATATCTTTACCTGTGAACGTGAATAACAATGGTATCAATAATCAGTCTCCTCCTTTAAGACAAGATGAATTTATGGTTCCATTAAATCAAAAAAATTTGCAATCAAATCCAAGACAAGATGAATTTTTGGTAAGTCATCAACAACATCCTAATCGTCAACAACAAAATCATAAACAAACACCAGATGAATTATACCTGATGGCTTTTAAAGTTGCTGAAGAAAGGTACCGCGCTGCTAAAGAGCTGGAACTACTGCAACAACAACTGCAACTGCAACATTTGCAGCAGCAAATATATGATGATATTGGATACACTAGTGATTCTTCATTCCAAAGAGTGTACAATAAAGAGCATAATACTGGAGGTGAATACCCACTTAGTCTAAGGAGCTCTGAAACACAATTACAACCAAAAAGGAGAAACAGCAGTAACCGAACCTCTTCATTATTGTCTTCAAAAACAAGTAGACCATATAACAATATTAATGACAGGTCTTTGTCTTTTACTAGAAGGTCAAATGTTGGTGGTAGAACACTGTCACTTGACTCTAGAAATCTGTCATTGTTATCAGATCAACACCATCAATTTGATGGTGGAAATGGAAACGAAAATGGTTACCTGTACGAATCTAATGCATTGGGCTATGGATTCAAGGCTCATACTTTACGCGGTGTCTCTTCACAGAATGAGCCATCGGCTATGCAGAAGTTAAAGGTTGGTTTATTATCAAGATCGGCATCTACTTCGCATAATAATCATCAAGTCACTGATAAGATGAAGAGGAAAGAAGAAATGAAAAGATTGAAACAGGAAAGATTAGCAGCATCTGAACTTGCCGGTAATAAAGTTCGCGTTATTAATCAGACCAAGTTCCAGAATCTGGGAGAACAGCAACAGCAGCAACAGCAGCAACAAGAACAACAAGAACAACGAGTTCAAAAACATGTTGAACCACCATTGGATCAACCAGTAGATGATGCAAATCCACAAGAGCAACTGCTGCAACAATTGCAGCAGCAACTGGAAGGTGAACCGGAGCTGCAGCCAGCTCCTCAAAAACGCGATAAAAAGGGCAAGCATCATAAGAAGCAAAGATTCTCCATTTTTAATAAAAAAAAGGGAAATAAGAAAAATCATGAATCTCTTGTATCTGAAGCCCAAACAAATGAAAAAAGTAAGACTGTTGTACTTCCTGATAATTCTCATGAAGGTCCAGGTACCGATAATGTAAATGCAGTCATTAGAGAAAGCGTCAAGGAGAGCTTAATTGGAACAGGTTTCATATCTGGTGATGACCAGAAACAACAGCAGCAACGTGATAAACCTACATTGATACCAAAGGGTAACACTCCAAAGGGTAACACTCCAAAGGGCAACACTGACAATGGTGTTCAAAAACTGTCTGTTCCACAAGAAGAAGATACTCCGATTGTGTCTTCCGAGATGGTTTTGCAACTGCAACCAGTACTGGAGGTACTGGAGGTACTGGAGGTACCCAAGGTACAGGCTGTACCGGCGGTATCGGCAACAGAACCAGTAACGGTATCTACCGAAACCCTGGAGAATCAAGCTGTTAATGAACTGCCATCTTCATATGGTAATAATTTTTCAAGACTGAATGGAAATAGTAGTAACTTGGAGACAAAACCACAAGCCAATGGAGTTGCAAATATAGATTCAAATTTACTGAATGCCAATAATGAAACAGTAAATCATCTCGCTGATGATACTGAAACAGAGAATACGTATATCCACGAACCTACAAACTTAGAGAACAATATTCAACATGACGGTAACGCAAAATATGACAATACTGACAATGATGTCAGCAATAAGAATACTAAAGCTTCCAATAAAAAGGGTAGTAAAAATGTTAAACGTAATAAGAACAAAAACCCATTTCATAAAAAAGTCTTGGGCTGGTTCGACATTGAGTAGACTTAACTGAGAAACCTGCCAAACTGTTTCCATATAACTATTTACAAGTGTGTGTTTTTTTATTGTGAATTTATTGTTTTTTATTAAAATCTTTTCTGAAATATGTATAATAATTTAACACTGCTTTAATGTGAAAAAAGTACTTTTTTTAATTTAATAATATAATAATATAATAATATAATATACGAGATTCACTATTGTGCGCAATATATATATATATATCGATATATAGATATATATAGCACATGACTGTTGTTCTATTGATATAGTCTTGAGTTAGAGTTGGTATTTAGTTGTTTAGGCTTGTTAATCATTTGTTTTTTAATTTTTGTATATAATGGGGCAAGAGATAATACATGAAATATTTAACGCGTCGCCAGTTGTTGATTCAGATACTTTTCAATTACAACGAGAAAATGAAGAACCAGAGACTGAAGAACGAGAAATGGATGAGGTAGATGAATTATCAACTTTTGAAAGTGTGAACCAACTGAAGCTGAAGCTGCAGTTAATGATCAAAGTTTTCACGTTAATAGAGACAAAGTTGAATTTATATTATTTAAATCATACAAGTGCACCAGAAATGGATTTAATTGTGCGATATTTAACTAGTAGTTTGAATAAGAGAATTACAGTTGATATTGTTTTAAGAATAACTTTTATATGGCCAGAGTCTTTTAAAATTTTTAAAAATCTTAAGAATAATAATATTTATATTGATTTCCATGAACAAGATAAATCTTTCTTGAAAAATTATAACGATAGGAATCTTATTTTTATGGAAAAATTGAATGATTGGATTATTAAGAATGGAGAGAATTATCAAGATATTCCTTTAGGAAAGATAATAAATGATAATGTATGTTTTAATTCATCAGGGCAAGATGGTAAAGTTTCTAAATTAAAAAATAAAATCATTAAAAATTCATCATTAAAATTTGATTTTAAAGAGAAAAAACTGTGTGATATAATACACAAGAATCTTACGATATTACAAAGGATAAAATTGAAAGAAGAAGAAACAGCAAAGAAATTTCATCAATCTGAAATAATTTCTGAAAAGGATAAATTAGATAATTCTAAAATAATCAAATTTTATGATATCTTGTATACTTTAAAATTATCCAATATTAATTCCAATTCAACATATATAAATTTCACTCTAAATGATTTGATATTGAAAATAAAAGATTCATTAAATGTTCAAAATGGTGATGATTTTGAAATTGAAAAATTGTTACAAAAATTAAATTCAATTTTAAAAGATGAAAAAAAGATAAAGATAGGTACAACTAAGGGAAATTTGAAAATAGTGAAAATAGGTTCCGCACTAAATAGAAATCATGACTTGAAATTGATCCAGAATTCAACTCAATAGATCTAATATAGATAGCACTTTAAACTTTTAACATTCTCATCTTGTAGTCTTCTCTATCTATCTATCTTTTTATCGGTCTTTTTCTTTTTTTTTTTAGTTATTTTGGTAATTAATCTCAAGCCCAAATTGGGAAAACCAAGTTCCGAGGAATGAACCAGTTTTAAAGGTTAATCAAATTCAATTGATTTTTTTGAAATAAAGATATTTAGTTATTGATTATCTATTTAAAAGATCAATTGGTTGGTATTTTATTTTCAGAAAAGGTTCCGTATTTTTGTGGTTTCTGATATATATATATATAAGACAATATATATATATATATATATATATATATATATTTATTATATATGATGGATGGTTCCATCAGGAATAGTGATTTGGCAAATTTACTTTATCAACCAAAATATGTCCGGACTTATAAGAAGAGTAAGAAGTCAACGCAACAATTTCATAAAATATTTCTAGCACAACAATTGAATGGTAGTAATGGGAAGGCACCTATTCTGCAAATAGATTTAGAGAATCAGTATTCAACTTATGATGTAACTGGGCTTCCATCAAAGAATGAAAATAATAGTTCTGAGAGTAATAGCTCTGAAAGCAATAGGAGTAATAGTAATAGTAATAGTACTAGTAATAGTAATATTGTTGTTGGTGATGATAATAATGATGGTAGTATTATTTTCAATGGCGGCGATGAAAACGATAAGAAGCAAAAGAAGAGTACTGATAATTCCAAATCTATATGGACAATGGAATTTAGTAAAGATGGAAAATATTTGGCAACTGGTGGTCAGGATGGTATAATAAGAATTTGGAAAACTTTATCTTCACCTTTAAGTAGATTGGAATGTGAAACGGAAGCCAAAAATCCTACTTCGAATCATACTACAGATACAACTTATGATGATACAAATAGTAACTTTAGTAATAGTTTCCAATCTTCAGATAAATTATATGCTCCTGTTTTCCATCCGTCACCTATTAGAGAATATCATGCTCATCTGCAAAGTGTATTATCATTAAATTGGTCAAAAAATAATTTCTTATTATCTTCATCAATGGATAGAACTACTAAATTATGGCATGTTGATCGTAAAAGTTGTTTAAAAACTTTTCAACATGATGATTTTGTAACAAGTTGTTGTTTCCACCCTAAGGATGACAGGTTTTTCCTTAGTGGTTCATTAGATAATAAGTTACGTCTTTGGTCAATCTTAGATAATGAAGTTGTAAGTGAAAAAATCTTACCTGGACTAATAACTGCAACTTGCTTTACTCCAGATGGTGAAAAAGTGGTTATTGGTAGCTTCAATGGTTGGTGTTATGTTTTAGAAACTAGAACATTTGATATTATTTATGAATTTGAAATTAAGAAAAAAAAATCTTATTTACTTCATCATAGAAATACTCAATCATCTACTAGCAGTGGATCAAAGATAACTGGATTGGATGCTTATGAAGTTAGAGAAAAAGATCATTCTACAAACCTTTCAACTTTAAAATTACATATTTTAGTTACCTCCAATGATTCAAGAATTAGAATATTTGATTGTGATTCAAAATCATTAACCTGTGAATTTAAAGGATTAAGTAATGAATTTTCACAAATTGCTGGGAACTTGGATGAAGAAAAACAATTTTTAATAAGTGGTTCTGAAAATCATTGGTGTTACATTTGGGATGTAAAAGAAAGGCAAGAAATACCTAATAAGAAATTACATAATTTCTTATTATCAAAACGTAATCATTCAACTAAGACTTTGAATAATAAAGTGAAAAATGTAGCTGTGAAAAATAATAATTATATATGTTTCCATGCCCATCACACAGAGATAACAAACGCAGTATTTGCACCATCATTAACAACAAAGTTATTGGAGTTATCAAATGATCCTTTGTGTGAACTTTATCATAACAGACAAATTCTTTTATCGGGTCTAACTTCTTCTTCTCCACCTTCAGGTTGTCAATCATTTTCATCAAATAATTCATTGGCTGCTACGAATTCCAAATCTCATTCTCCATTATCAACATCAACACAAGAAACACCCAACGGAAGTGGTGCAAACTCTGCCACTGCTGCTACTTCTGCCACTGCTGCTGATTCAGCCGCTGCTACCGCCTCAGCGGCTGCTGCCAAGGAGATAGAAGACGAATTTCATCCATCAACTGCAGTGATTGTAACGTCTGACCAGAATGGTAATATAAAAGTTTTCAGACAAGATTTTTGCTATAATATACGGAGAGCAATTTTACTGCATGATCATTCCAAGAAAAGACCTATCTTCCGAACTGTTGAATCAAATGGTTCATTTGTAACATCTTTAGTACCTTCATCTCATCGAAGATTAAGTGTCTCAAGAGCATCAAACGAAGGTTCATTAACAAGACCAAAATCATTGTTAAGATCGGGATCGAAGAAATTGAACAGAAATTTATCTGTCCCACTAGCATCTTCCTCTGTGGCAACAATCACAGAATCAGAAAATACACTGTCCGGAGCTAGTAGCACTAAACTGTTACAAATAGACGATGGATGGCCTTCAAAGTTGTCATCCCATTCCACTTCTCATGCAAGTTTCTCTAGCTCTTCAATTGGAGACGATTCAACTTCAAGCATGTCACTACAACATGAAGTTTCATTCTCAGATCATCCTGATATAGCAAATTTGACCCATTTTGCACGTGAAGACGATGAATTAAATGAACGTGTGGCAAAACTTTCAACTAATGATAAAGAAAATAAAGAAAATAAAGAAAATCACAGAGGAAGAAAAAGACTAAATTCTTTAGATGAAAAAGTGTTGGGGAATAGTCATTAAACAGAGATAGTCAATTCAATCATTGTTATAAATATTATATTTATTCAAAGAAAACAAAAAACGGTATAAAATTGGATACATAATTCTTTCGTTATACTTTACTTTACTTTTACTTTAACTTTATTTTATTTTATTCCTTTTGGTTCTAAAAGCTTTATTCTTTTTTTGTTATTTTCGTTCATACTTCTGGTTATCTGTATATTAGGTTCTATTAGTAGGAGGTTTTTTTGGTGAGCTCATATATATATGTATATATTTATATGAATGATATTTCTTTTGTATTCAATGTTTTGAAACTGGTATTGAATTCTCGTGTAAACTTTTCATGTAAATAAATAAGTAAATAGATCATATATACGAAGTAGAGAACTTGTGTTTATAATTGATAGAAGGCACCAGACAACCAGACAATGGACTATGATGGTTATACCGTGTTGAAGCAAGTGAGATCGATTTCTGATTTACCATCGGCGTTGGAGATCAATTCAAAGACTTTTCATTTAAAACTTGCATTTTACCTATTGACAATATACAAAGATCCGTATAAGACCCATATTCCACCTCAATTACTAGTGACAGATTTTACTGAAAATAAGGAGATTCGAAGTTCATTGATTCCCATTGATTGTGATTTTGGAGATGTTGAAAAATCCCAAGTACTATCACAAGGTAATTTTTTTTTCAATATATCATTGGAGTATATGCAATTAGCAGAGTTCTTGAATGAAGTAGCAAAGATAATAGGTAGAAGACCAAATCCTAGTCACCTTACTGATTGTATGTTAACAAAGTATGGATTGACATTGGAAGTGGATTTGTTGTTGAAGACTTATAATAATCAGATTCAAGGTAAATGTTTAAATTTTAAATTACTGGATTATAACTTATGGGAATTGAATAATCCCAAGATAAACAATTTAGTTTTCAGACTTCAAGATTTTGCAACTCATGATTGGATTGAAAGGCTACCTGGGTACAGCATTTTTTACAGAAAGCTTCATGATGTTGTGAAACTGAGTGAACCAAAGGTTACAAGATTGCCGAAAGATGAAAATACTTTGGAACCGAAAATACCAGAGGAACTGCTGCTGCTGCTGCTGCTGCTGCTGCTGCCACCTGTAAATAAGAAGAGAAAAGTGAACCCCGCATTTTTGTTTAACGGCAGCAGGACTCATGGGAATAATAATGTAGACACCCAGCAATTGTTAAATGATCAACTTTCAGGATCAACACAACTCTTCAATGATTTTGAACAAGACATTTTATTTGAAGAAAATGAAGAAGACGTAGATTTCATAACTACAACAATTTCATTAAAAGACCTAATCAGAACTTCGTCCTCGAAAACAAATAACAATAAGATACTTGAAGTCAAAGGTTATCTCATAAATTATGATCATAGCTACGGTAAGAATAATTACATTTTTGTAGAAAATTTAAGCTTAAAGAAGATCAACAGTAATAACTCCATTGTTATTAATACTAGCAGCCAGCAGCCACACATATCGTTGAAACTGAATAAACTCCTTGAAAGACCCATAACTTTAAAGATAAAGAAAGAATTTAAGCAAATTGGAAATTTGTGGAAACTGTTTTATCATTTAATTGAAATTGTATGAAAAATAAATTGACGGTGTCGCGTCTTTATTTTTCAACCAAACTGTATATTGTATTATTAAAATATATAATTAAATTATTAAGATTAAAATATGAAAAGAATGGCAGCGTGAGTCTATTTATTTCTTGATTATATTACCATTGAGTAGAGAAGGTTAACTAACATATAGAATAAAAATTATAATGTAATATTTGTTATTTGTTATTTGTTATTTATTATTATTAAAAGTAAAAAAGAGATTACTGAATCGTTTAAATTTACGAGAAATTCAAAAGTTCAAATGAAGTTTGGTGCTCATGTAGGTATGGCCGGAGGAGTATCTAATTCCATAAAGAATTGTATGGATATAGGAGGGAACTCATTTGCTCTTTTTTTAAAATCGCCAAGAAGATGGGAATCACCACCATATTCAAAAGAAGAAATAGAGACATTTCATAATTTATGTAAAGAATACAATTATAATCCAAGAACAGATATTCTTCCTCATGGATCATATTTTATCAATTTAGCTAATCCAGATCAAGAAAAGGAATTGAAGGCTTATGATTCATTTTTGGATGATTTGAAAAGGTGTGAACTTTTAAATATTGGACTTTATAATTTCCACCCAGGTAGTGATCTAGGTTCAGATCATACAACTGCTTTAAAGAAATTAGCATCAAATATAAATAAAGCCATTAAAGAGACAAATTTTGTTAAAATTGTTATTGAAAACATGGCGGGACATGGTAACTTAATTGGATCTGATCTTAATGATATTAAATTTGTCATTGATTTAATTGAAGATAAATCAAGAGTTGGTGTTTGTATAGATACATGTCATTCATTTGCTGCAGGTTATGATTTGAGAACTGAAGAAACCTATAAAGAATTTTGGGATAAATTTGATGAAATTATTGGTCGTAAATATTTAGCTTCAGTACATTTAAATGATTCTAAAGCACCAATTGGTGCTAATAGAGACTTACATCTGAAATTGGGTTATGGTTTTCTTGGATTAGAAACTTTTAGGTTAATTGCCAATGATGAAAATTTGCAAAATATTCCAATAGTATTAGAGACACCTGTGGATAAAGGTAATGAATCAGAATATGGTGATGAAATCAAGTTATTGGAATGGTTGATTGGTAAATCAAAAGATGACTCTGAATTCAAAGAAAAATCTGCAAAATTATCAAAATTAGGTGAAAGTGAAAGAAAAGATCAATTGGCCAAGTATGAGAAAAAAGTTACTAAAAAACGGAAAAGTGAAAATGATATTCTTTCAGCATTAAAGAAGAATAATAAAAAATCCAAATAAAAGTTTCTTTGGCTTTTTTCTTTTTTTTTGTTTTTTGTTTTTTGTTTTTGCTTTTTGGACTTTAAATGAAATTGAAATGAAAAAAAATTAACTATCTCTCTAAATATTTGTCTACAAATTCTATATATAAAATTTTTATTTATTTAATTAATTAATTTATTAGTTACCGTTTTCAATTTTTACATCTTGTGCTTGTATCTTTTTTGAATCACTTAATCCATTTTTTTCTTCAATATTTTTTTCAGATTTAACACCATCAAACAGCCAATGTTCATCTGTTGAAACTTTAAATTCAAACCATTTAAGTACTAATTTTTCAATTTTATTTCTTAATTTAGTAAAATCTTCATCGTTTATGGTAACAATTTCAGGTTTTTGTAATAAATGTATCAAGACTTTATTTAATTTTGTATTTTTTATCAGACTAATCTCTGCTGTTTTCATCTTTGATAATTCATCAATTAATTGAATAATACGATCAAAATCTGTATTTTTTTTAAAATTTTTTAAATAATTAATATATTCAGCAGAAGTAAAATTATTTTTCGGTATTAAAAGTTTTTCTTGTAATAAAGTCCTAGTATTGAAAAAAATCTTTGTATGTTTGTTAATATTTTCAAATAATTGTTTTGATGGTGGTATGAATTTAGTAACAATATCAGTATTATTTTCATTTTCATCATCTAATCCCCAATCAGAATCAGAACTTTCTTCTTCTTCTTCTTCTTCTTCTTCAGATTCAAGGTAATCATCTTCACCATCTATTTCATCACCTTCTATATCGTCATGACTCTTTGACTTGACAATTTTCTTTGTCTTTTTTTTCCCATTACTTTTATTCTTTGATAATGTAGATTTCAGTTTCAGTTTCAATTTTGTTGATTTTTTTTTCTGTGACAGCAGCGGCAGAGATTTTTTCCTCTTTATACTTTTCCTTCTAGGAACAACAACCACTTCCCCATCATCATCATCTTCATCGTCAAACGCAGCATCATCAATATCTACATCTGCATCCAGGTCCAGATCCAGGTCCAGAACTGCATCGGCATCTACATCTGCTTCAGCATCTTCATATTCACCATTGGCATCCGTTTCAAAACCTTGATTTTCAACAACTGATTCTGGTTCTGGTTCTGGTTCTGGTTGCTTTGGAATCACATCTTCCGATTTCGGGTTAGTTTTCGCAATTTCAAAAGCTTTTCTTAAATTTCCTTTACATTTCTTTGGATTTTCTAAGAATTTTTCAATATATTCAATATCAATTTTTGTTAAATTTTTAGCACTATTCCAAAAAAATGTATTATCACCCAAGAAAAATACCGGATATACAGCGTGTTTAACTTTTGGTTTTTGAGATAAAACATTCGCAGGTAAACGAGATTCGGGACATATAATTGCAGGCCAAGCAGCATATCCTGGAATCTTGGACAACACCAATTCCTCTTCGTTAAATGACATTTCAATATAGATCAATTATTATAGATATCTATTATTATTATTTATATTATAATAAAATCTTTAAAAAAATACGAGTTTTTATACTTTTCATTAACAAAATTGTAAAATCAAAAATTTTGAGTTGACTTCGCACTACTGCGTTAATCATTAATTGAAAAGAATTAAAGAATAAAGATAAAAGAGATATATCAAAAACTTTTGATATTGAACCAACCAAATAATTGGATAATTGGAAAGGGAAATTGGGTTCTTCCCGTTATTTCTCTGGTTTTCTTTTATTGACCAAGACAAAAAATTATTAAAACAACTAAGAGAATCTAAAAAAAAAAAAAAAAAAAAAAAAATTGTTGTAAATAACAGAAAAACTAAAGGTACTCAAACCTAAAAAAAAATATAACAAAAGATAATGGGAGGAAAATAAGAAAAAGAAATTTGAAATAGAAGGAAAGAAAAGAAACACAAAAAAAAAAAAAAATAAAAAAAAAGGTATATAAAAAAATAAAAAAAAGCTTGATTAAACTATCCATACCAATCAGAATTCAACAACTCACTATAAAAGAAAGAAAAATAAAAAAAAAGATATTTTCAACTTCATTGATTGTATTTTTTGTAAATTTATTTTTTTTTTTATTTTTTTTTTTTTTT